>JAPYZK010008091.1:0-10973 GCA_030522785.1 Platygaster equestris
ACACGAAAACCCCCTCCCCCACTCCAAACCCATCAAATCCAAAAATCTCGACCATCTCTCACAGCTCGTAAAACCATAAACGAACCCGGCAACAATTCCTCGACGTTTATTCGCGAGTGAAAAACGACGCCAACATCTTTGAAATCTAATCTTTTTTATATCACAATTTTCTTGTTACCTTCGCCCACGTATGAAAGGCACGGGGAAGGAGCGAGAGGGAAAAACTCCGGCGTATCGATTTACCGGTCGCGATCGCGATGATCGCGGCCGTATCTCGCCCGGCCGGGCCGAGTGCGTCGATCATGAGAGATCCTGCGACTCGATAGTATCGGCGTATATTCTTCCCGTCCTTTTCTTCCCGCGAGAAAGATCCGCGATCCTATTTACAAGCACGCGGGGATATATTTATACCGGCGGGGCGATTCGTCGCGCTGCGAAACGCCCATGGCGCGAGGCAACGCGTGACTAATTATCGCGGGGACGAGGCGGCAAATAAGAATGGGTTCGGCCGGAAATTTTTCATTTATTATCGTATGTGGTCGTGTGCGAGCGTTATATAGGACTGTCTCTAGTGATTATAGTTTTTATGGAAACCTTATGAAAATTTGAAAATTTTTACGACTTTATGACAGTTTGAAAGATTTTATAAGGTCGGTTTTATGGTAGTTTTATACAATTTGCATTTTGTATGAAGTTGTTGTAAGAAAGCTTTATATGGAGAATTTTTTTATGAACAATTTTTTTCAACGTTCTTGGAAATATGTAAACATTTTTCTAACCTTTTTTGGATCATTTTGATGATGTATACACCATTTTTTATCAGTTTATGAGGCTCTAGCTCGAATTTCGTTTCGAAAGGAATTTGAAAATTTTTTGGAGACAGCGGGATTTGAACTTGCGATTTTTGCATCGGAAATCCGATAGTCAACTTTCTTGTCTATCAAATCTATGTCAATTTGGATGCTTTTTTTTTCAATTTAAGTTGAAGAATTTTCAAATCCTATAAAATCATATGTTATAACGTTTTATGATGGCTAAAAAACGTTACGAATATGATTTTTACTCCCTTGTGTAATAAAAACGTATCAAATATCACTATAAGAGAAATTTCATATATTAGGGAAGTTTTTTTTTTCATAAAAATATGAAACTTTTTATAAAAATCGCGAAGTTTTTATGAAAATAAAAGTTTTGTAAGAACACTTGGAAGCTTTCAATAGTTTTCATAAAAAAACAAATAAACTGTATGAAAATGTCAACTGATTTTATGAAAAAAATTTTTTTATCAAGTTTCGCATAAAACCACTTTATAAAAATCAAAAATTTTATATAACCTCTCTAAAATCGACCTCATAAAAAAACGAGTTTTTGTAAATAATTCACTGATTCAATAAAAATGTCGCCTGTTTTTATTAAAACTACAATCACTAAGGATAATATACATGAAATTTGAATATGCGCTCTATAAATTGTGTCGAGTTCTCATTTTATAAGTACTCAATAAGTATTGAGTACTCAAAATAAGTTAAAAAAAAAAAAAGAAAAACGAACATTGTTCACAATTCCAGATTATCCACTAATTCCAACTCTAAATCCAATACCGAAATGTAAAAATATCCATAAATCGACGCAAGTGAGTACAAACTCCATAAAAATGCCTCGAATATAGCCCCAGATGCGAATGTGATTATCGCGGGATTAATAAATTGTCGACGTTTTATTTTCACCAGCTTCGGAGCTAATTTTGCGAAGAATGGCGGTTATTCGCGCTTCCGTCATTTTTGTCGTACGAGCACGATTGAAATATTACGGAAAATCCCCATGAAACTACTTATCGATACATCGAGAAAAAAAAATTGTATACAGGTATGGATTCGAGTGAATTGATAAAAATTATCATCTTTATATTATTCATACATACAAAATCATTCTTCATATTCATAGGTAACAAATTTTATCAAACATATGTTTAATAAAATATATTTATTGTATGTAATTCATTTTTGAATAATAGAATATATTTTTTTCTTTCACACGTATTTCCAAACTAGAATAAAATGCCTCCATTACTCAACGGGTCCGTTTTTTCCATCATTTCTGATGAAAAATGATAAAACTGATTAAAGAGTACAATTTTTCTTTTTTGATGACGCGCGTGATAAATGGTCCGCGCTTGATTTTATTTATCCCGCATCGCGCGTGTATTTCTTTGCGACATTAAGGTACAAACGTACTTGTTTTTACTGTCTTTTCTTCGGGCCGTTACCAGAAATGATCGTGGCTATTAGCTCGCGAAAAACGCGCGGAAAATTCTTCTATGAGATTATCTTTCGTTCCGAGTGAGAGACGGAGAAATATTTTTCGCATGACTATAGAAAATCGTATTTGATAAAAATTTGTGTAAACATGATCAAACTCGAATTTGAAATTACATAATTTAGTGACGTTTTTGAAATGGAGGACAAACGAAACTGAAATTCCGAAATCCAGAATTGCTGAACTTTCAACATTCGAAACTTGAATGTAAGTAAATTCCAAAACACGAAAAAAAAAAATTTCAATAATTGAATGAATAATCGAAAAATCTAAGGCTGTCAAAAATTTCCAAATTCGAAATCCCGGAGTGAAAAATTGTGCATTCTAGATTCAAAATATTCAATGAATCCCAAAATCAGACGAATCCAAAATTCAAGACTTCAGAAACAAATTTTCATGATTCCAATATTTCATTTGACATGAAAATTCGTCATCAAAAAATATCCCTCCCTCTTCTTCCTTTCTCACAGCTCATTTTCTCTGAAATCGCGAACAAGAAACATTTTCCGAATCCAAGCAAAAACCTATTTGAAAAGACAAACGACCGCATTTTATATAACCCCATAAACTCGCCGATCTAACGTTATCGAAACGCGGAAACAGAGAATTGCGAAACGTTTCTCAGTCATAAATAAACTATCGGATAAATATAACACATTAGGCGTATAATCGTACTCTGCAGCGAAGAGAGACGTAATAAGTATCTGAAAATTCGCGAGTAGCTTCGTGTTTTTTCCTCCGCGAGAGATAGATCTTTGGGAATAACATGTGCATATATCAATTTGACTTGGAGGATCGATAAAGAGGATCAGTAGTATTTGCCTAGGGCGCTCTCGAGGAGTTTAAAGTCTTTGAGAGCGCGCCACAAAGAGACTTTGAACGGTCGCGAGGATCCGCGAACGCGGTAAAAAGAGCCCTCGTAATCCGTTTCATCTTTCTCGCGAGTCCGTCAATCATAGACCGCAAAAATCCTCAATGTGAATAGTTTTTTTTTAAGTTTTTTTGGAAGGAATTTTGATGGACGATCGTTTCCTTGAGGATTAGATAACACGTGTTTTAGAATGTTTGGTGAGTTTGGGAAGTTTTGTGGATTTTTATGAATCTTGTTGATTTTTCGAGTTTGAATTTTTTCAAATTGTTCAGTTTTCGGGTACTTTATAGATGGGAAATTTAAGACAGTTATTGAAAGTTATGATGCAAAGCCGAAATTTTCCGAAGATTCAAAATCATGGTTTTGTCAGTTTTAGTGCTTTTTTCTATTTAGTGTTCTTCATTATTTTATATAGTGTTTTATTTTTAGTTCATTTCTTTATAATATTTATAATATTGTTCATTTTGTTCATTCATAGATATTTTACATTTTAATGTTTTTAGTAGTGTTGTTCTAATTTTAGTGTTTTTTTTTTTATTTTTTCTTATTTTCTTTTTTTTTTAATTGAATACTATGATAAAAAGTTGAAATTTTTCGAAGATTTGGAGAACGGATTTTTCAAAATCATGATTTTGTCAGTTATAGTGTGTTTTTTTTTAATTTAGTGTTTTTTATTATTTCACTCTGGTGTTTAATTTTAAGTTATTCATTTATATTATTCATTAATTGTTTGTATTATTCATTGATTTATATTATTTATCATATTTTTGATTTTATTCATCCATATATATTTTCCATTTTAATGTTTTAAGTGTAGTATTGTTTCAATTTTAGTGCTTTTATTTTTATTTCTTCCCATTTTCTTTTTTTTTTTTGTTTTTTAATACTACGATGAAAAGCTAAAATTTTTCAAAAACATGATTTTGTCAATTTTGATGTTTTTTTTTAATGAATTTTTTTCATTTTATCCATGTATACTAATTATTTTCATTGAATTTATTTCTACTATTCATTTTATCGATATACAATATATTCATTCTATAATTACATATGTGAATTCATATTCATCTTTTTAGTGTTTTTTTTTAGTGTTGTTTTTACTCGAGTATTTCATCTTTTCATTTGAGTGTTTTTGATAATTTTTTTTTGTTCTTGATTATTTTCTCTAGTTTTTTCGATTTTAAATCACGAAAAACGTGATTGAAATATATATATATACTATATATCAACACACAAAAACTCACTCATTACGAAAACTCTGCCAATGGACTCACCTGAAATCACACAAAAAACAATAAATTAATAAAAACTAGTTATTGAATGAAAAAAAATTTTCATGACAAAGTAGATATATATCTCATCGGCTTTTCAAAATTTTCGGGAAGCCAAATTTTCTTGACATTTTCGAGAACAGACACATAAATTTCTTATTATCACAAAATAAATCTTCCGAAAGTTCTTCAGAATAAAAAAAAGATGCAATCATTAAGAATATCTAATGATTATACAAAAAACAGCCAAAATTGATCTAAAATCATTTTAATTTTTTATAAATTTTTTGAAACGCCCGAAACCTGTGCAGAATAATGAATTATAAATTTATTCAAAAAAAAAAAAAAAAAAAAAATTTCTCATCACTAGCTAGTATTTATATAATTTGAATAAAATATGAAATTGTAAATTAAAAACTCAGTGCCTGTATGAATTAAAACTGACTGTTTCATAATTATTTTTTCGAGTTCTAATAGATCAGTTATTCAATACTGTCCAAAATTTTTGAAAACCCCAAATTTCCTCAAAACTCCCTTCACATTCGAGTTTCAAGACTGCAGATTAAAAAATTGGCATGTGTCATTTCTAGAGATGTGCAACTACGCAACTGTCCTTTTCCCTCTTACAGCAGCAGTCATTCGGTACGAGAGAGAGAGCAATAGTTATTTCCAAAAGTTCCATTTTCCCATCAAACTCATCACCAAAATAACAACATTTCCAACATCCAATCAAAGTAATTTTTCGATTCTGATTACCAAACGCCATTCGCAGATTGGAAATGATTGAGTTTTGACATTTTTTAAGGTAAAAACTGGAGGTTTTGAAATAAGGTCTGAAAACTTCACAATTTTTGAATTTGTACGTATTTTGTAGTTTTTAAGTCTAGAAATTTCGAAATTTTCGAAATTGGAGAGCTTTGAAATTTCGAAATAATGAAGTTTTGGAACTTATAAGGCTTTGGAATTTTTGATTTTTGAAGAATTATGAAGTTCTGCAGTTTTTGGAGTTTCGGAAATTTTACAAGTTTTCAAAATGTTGGAATTTTGAATTTTTTGAGAATGTTCAAAAACTTTGGAATTTTAAAATTTTCAAGATTGAAAATTATCGAGTTCTGACATTTTCACAGTTCTGAAAATTTCGCATGTTTCAAAGTGCTTGAATATTTCAAAGTTATGAAGCTTAGAATCATCGAAATTTCAGAAGTTTTTCAAACGTCGGAATTGTGAATTTTTAGAGAATTCCCAAGAACTTGGAAGTTTTGAACAATTTTAAAGATGAAAAATTATCAAGTTTCGACATTTCGAAGTTCTGTGAATTCCGCATACTTTCAAGTATTTCGAAGTTCTTAACCAAAGAAATTTCAAAATTTTTGACATTTCAAGATTTTGAAGTTTCGAAGTTGTAAAGTTTTGAAATTTTCAAAATTTCGAAGCTTTCAAAGCCTTGCGAATTCCGGAATTTGATGGAATTGTGAAGTTTCGAGGAACAACAAACTACTAAAGTTTCAAAAGTTCCGCAAATTTTGTGAGTCTCAAAAATGTTAGAATTTCGAATTTTTCAAAAATGTCCAACAACTCCGACGTTTTCGAGAATCTCAAAGATCACAGGTAATCGAGTTTTGACATGTTCAAAATTCGACATTGCTGGAAATCATGACTCTCAACTTGGAAATCATGACTCCCAAATTGGCAGTCATGTAAGGGTCGACTCCCATGACTCCCATTCATCGGAGAGTGAATCTCCACCAAACTGTACCACTTAACCCCACCACCCTGAAACTCCCGGATGATGAATGGCAATTCCACACCGACCCAAATATTCCATTTGCTCCCAAAACGACTCCACATCCGCACAATGAAACGGGCGGTAACACAGAAAAATGCGACGCGAAAACAGGCTTAACGACCGAAAATTCAAGCGTCGCGCTTGATTGAAATGTCAACTTTTCACGATAATTGCCAGGATAAATCGCGCGCTTTGAATTTCCCGACACATGTACTTCCATCAGCGATACTTGTTGCCACTGCAATTTTTGTCGTTCGAAGAATTTTCGGAGATAAAACTCGTTCCATTCAGCCACGGCTGATACATTGACTAATGAAAGCTGCCGTCATAAAAATATCGTCGGGTCGCTTATCGGTTTTTTAACAAATCGATTCGAATAATTAACGAATGTCGCTGGTCGTAAATAACAATAACTTATCGGCGCCGTGTACCTGCTTTTCAATTAGAACGCGCGTCGACGAGCTTGTACTTTTGTGCAATGATAACGCGAATAAATGCGATTAGAGGTTTTCTCATATTTCATGTTTGTCGAGAGATTATTTGATTGGGACATGGAATGGAAATGAAAATGAATTATTTATGGAGTGAAAAATTGAGATTGAGTGGTGAGATAATGAGTTTGTATTTTTAGATCGAAGTTTTATGTATGTATTTATATATTTGGGGGGGGGGGGGGGGAGGAGTTGGATAATATTTTGTATTTTTTAGTTTTTATATAAATCATTTTTGAGGTACTTGGGTGATGAAATATGGGAAAGAGATAAGGATTTTCGCGATTTCTCACTTTCTCAGTAGAAGCTTGACATTTTGCTTCCGGGTGTGCTTGCGCCGTCAATGATTTCCGGTCTCTAGTAATGGGATTTCTCACTTGAGCTGCAGCAACGATTACCACCGGTGATAGCGGTGATCACCGGCGTTCGCGAGTCATTCCATGTTGAAATTTTCGTTTTCATCGAGATATTTTCTTGTATATTTAATCCAGGGGATGTTTCCTCAGAGTTTTGAAAATTTGAAATAATTTGGTTTCCTCAAGATCCAGTGAATTTTTTGATTTTTTTGCGACATTTTTCTTGTTACGAAAATTATTAAAATTCTGAGATCGTGGAATTTAGAATATTTCCAAAATTTTCGAAGCCTCTTGTGGGACTTTTTATTTTTGGAAGCTTTGAAATTGTGAAAATAAACATGATCTTCGAAATCACTCGATGTTTTCAGAATTTTTGAAATTAAGTGAGGGTGCCTCGAATTTATGTTTTTGAGGGTAAAATATCACTCATTCGGATTTTAATTTTCACTCGAATTTGATTTAGAGGATTTGCACTCAGAATGAGAGAATTTCTGAGAATTCGAAAGAATTTGGTTTCCTCAAGATATATCATATTTTTCTTTTTTTTTTCAACATTTTTATTTTTCCAAAAATTGTGAAAACTCTGAGATCGTGAAATTTGGCATATTTCCAAAATTTTCGGAGCTTCTGGCGACTCTTAATTTTCGAAAGCTTCAAAATTTAAAAAATATAAAAATCTTTGAAATCACTTGAAGTTTTCAGAATATTTAAAAGAAAGTGGGGGTGTATCAAAATTATGGTTTTGAGGGTAAAAAATAACTCATTCAGATTCAAATTTTCACTCCAGTTTGATTTGGAGGATTTGCACTCGAATTGAGTGAATTTCCAAGAATCCGAAAGAATTTGGTTTCCTCAAGATCCATCAAATTTTCATTTTTTTTTTTCAACATTTTTATTTTTCCAAAAATTGTGGAAACTCTGAGATCGTGAAATTTGGAATATTTCCAAAATGGCGACTCTTAATTTTCGAAAGCTTCAAAATTGTAGAAATAGAAAAATCTATGGAATCACTTAAAGTTTTCGGAATTTTCAAAAGAAAGTGAGGGTGTCTCAAAATTATGGTTTTGAGGGTAAAATGTAACTCATTCAGATTTAAATTTTCACTAAAGTTTGATTTGGAGGATTTGCACTCAAATTGAGTGAATTTCCAAGAATTCGAAAGAATCTGGTTTCTTCAGGATCTATTGAATTTTCTTATTTTTTACAACATTTTTCTTGTTCCAAAAATTATAAAAATTCTGTGATCATGAAATTTAGAATGTTTTCAAAATTTTCAAAGCCTCTGGCGAGACTTTCTATCTTCGAAAGCTTTAAAATTGTAGGAATAAAAAAATCTTTGGAATCACTTAAAGTCTCCAGAATCTTCAAAATAAAGTGAGGGTGTCTCAAATTTATGTTTTTAAGGGTAAAATATCACTCATTCAGATTTGAATTTTGACTCAAGTTTGATTTGAAGGATTTGCACTCAAATTTCCAAGAATGCGAGAGAATCTGGTTTCCTCAAGATCCATCAAATTTTCTCATTTTTGTCAACACTTTTCTTGTTCTAAAAATTACCAAAATTCTAAAATCTCGAAATTTTGAATATTTCCAAAATTTTCTAAGCCTTTGACAAGACTCTCAATTTCGAAAAGCTTCAAAATTGTAGAAATGAAAGAAGTTCTTGGAATTACTCGATGTTTTCAGAGTTTTGAAAATGAAATAAAAGTGTCTCATATTTTTGAAATCCTTCGGATTCAAAACAATTGCGAAATTCCAAAAACTCCCGCTTTTTTTGAAATTACAGAAACTTAAGATTAAAGAAAATAGTATCAACATCCCGAAAAACTTACAGAATTGTCAAAAGATTCCAAACTTAATCACACCCTATATTTTTTCAAGTAAAGATTCACTAAATTTGAGACAAAATTCCGCAAATCTAAGTGGGAACTCCACTCAAAATGAGTGAAATTTAATTCTTTCCAGAGCAAAATTTCACTAAACAAAATCATTCAAATTCCACCAAGTTTTTCACAGTACAAAAATCACTCAAAAATGAGTAAAATTCCCCTCATTCAAAGTAAAATTTCTACTTCATTTCCATTTCCAGGATTTTCACTCAAACTGCCTAGACGTTCACTCAAAGAAGTTTAAAGATCACTAAAATAAAGAAACACATCATTCACTGATGCAATTACGCAAAAATTCTCCAAAATTCACCATCTCCCCCCAGTCCACAAAATTCCCATCCACTCTAACTCTACACCACTCAACTCCTCCACCCCAAATTCAATCCAAAAATGTCCTCCCCAAAATCCAAAATCGTTTCCCGAATCCCGCACGGAATGACCCATGCATATTCGACACGAATTTCGTCCTTCCACCCAGGAATCTCCGGCCAGGCCCACGGAAACCATTTCACCATCGAGTCATCCGCGAATTGGGTTAATCGAAGTCGGAATTAAATCCCCCTCCCCCTCCCGCAGCTGCCCGCCAAAGGCGCGACCTTTGACATCGTTCCTTTGCTCCTCAAACGGAATTTTCGAGGAGGCCTCGAAGACACAAAAAGGTCGGAACACTGCTCCAGGCTACAGTGGTACACGGTTTTTCAAACTTTGCGAAATTTCCTCGACAACGACCGATCATATCAGCTTTGAGAATTTTATAGCAAGAAGAAGTATTTTGATGGAAAACATGTCGACGAGAGTCTTGAAATTTAAAGCTTCATTTTGTTGTTCCGCACAATTTACTTTCATTTTCTATTCGTGAAAACTATCGGCAAAGACAAATTTTCGTCTCAAATTTTTATACGTTAACCGTAAAAACGAAAAGTAAACCAAACTGCGAAACAGCCGAACAATGAAAAGCTGTAAGATGTAACCCATGTTTTTCCAAAAGCTGCAAAAAAGCTTTCAAAGCACCCCCCCTCCCCCCTAATGAAAAAAGCTGGAAAACAGTATTCGGTCTGGGAAAAGTGCCAAGTTGGGCAGAATCCTTACAGCCTTTTGGATCTCGCGTTCAACGCCGAAGATTTACAACGTCGCCGAAGATAATATCTCGCGCACTTTCCTCAGTTCACTTTCTTTCAGTTTTCCGGAAAATGATTTCCCATGCATCGTCATCAGGAAAGGAGTCTCGAAGCTGGTCAAAATCGTGTGGGAATTTTTTCTTGAGTCGTTTTTCGAAAAAAGGGAAGCCCAGCTGGTTTGACCCTTGTAAAAATGTTGTTCTGGATTGTCGAAGTCGGCGAGACTCTTGAAGTTTATCGCAAACTTCGGAGAATGGCAGGTCGGACAGGCGTTCGAGACAGTTGAGTTACTTTGAGGCAGCGAATTTGGAAATCGAATTCTTGTTTCGCCGAGGAATCAAAGGATCAGTTTCCATCGAGTTGGTCAACTATCTTCTAATTAGGGAGCCGAAAGCTCACTTTGATGAAGTGCACTCTTGTATCTTGATACTCGAGGTTTTTGGGGTACAAATTCCATAGGAAAGGGGGGAAATTTCATGGGAGGTGTTCCAATAATAATTCTGGATTTGATTATGGATTGGAGGAGTTTTGTGAGTAGTTGAATGATTGGTGAATATTGATGGGGGCTGAAATTTGAGTGATTAATGGCTTTAAAATTTGACTCTACACTATCGAAAATGGTTGAAGGAAACAATTTTGGATTTTAATTTATTTTCCATCATTATTTTTATCACCTGATTTTTGAATCCAGAAATGAATAATTGAGGATTTAGGTTATTTTTGAGCTTGCGATTTCGGAAATGATATTCAGAATTGAGTCAAAGCTTTAGTTTTTGAGTTTTCTTTTTTCGAAGTTCGAAATTGGAATTACCCAATACTTAAAATTAAGTTCGAATCCGAATTGTTGAAAATTTTTGGAATTGAAGGATTTTTGA
>JAPYZK010008093.1:0-10653 GCA_030522785.1 Platygaster equestris
AGTCGCTCGTAATTATTATCTCCGCGTAAATAATTCCGTGAATGACTTCATTCACTTAAGATCCCGTCGTAAAACGCGATCTTAACGTCGGGTCCAATTTTTGAATTGAAAGAGCGGAGACGGCTGCGCGTGCGTCGCGAAGACGACATGATTATTGCTGTTTTCCCAGGAAACATCCCAGGCGTTTAATTGAGTTAATGTAACGAAATATTAGAGTCACGTGTCGGATCGTGAATGGGGCACGGGAAGCTGGAAAGAGTCCAGAGCGACATTACGTGGACGCGGAGATGCGCTCACGTGGCGCGGAATGTTCTCAAGGCGCGACGAGGAAAGTCTTTCGCCGGGCTCTAAAAAGCTCCGTGACTCGCTTAATTGACTCGAATTCGCGCCGCGTGTACATGCACCGGTCGTTTCGCGAAAACCACCTGGATGAAGAAGAATTGAGAAAGTTGCCAACTCGTTTTGGGATTATCTTTATGGAATTTTTTATGGGAGTGGAGTTTAAAAAAAGTGGATAATGACGAATGATTCTGTAGTCGAACAGTACTGCGTTTATTACGAAGTTATTCATATAGGGGGTGAATTGAAAAATTTTTGCGAGCAAGCAGCGAAAGAAAATTTTGGGGAGACATTTTTAATTTTTTTAATTATTGAATTACTTTTGAAGTCCTGATGAATTATTATATAAACATTATTGAAAATGGTAAGATTTCATCCACTTTTCACCGACGCGAAATTCGATAGTAGTAGTGCTAACTTTGAGGACATGATTTTCGGAATTTTATAATTTCTTGGTTTTTTGAAGTGTGAAATATTTACAATTTTTTGTTTATTCTCATAATTTTATTATTTTTGAATATTTTCAACATTCTGAGAATTCTGAAAATTATGACAGTTTTTGAAATATTTAAAGCATCAAAGATTTTCAAAATTTCCGAATATGTCCACAATTCCTCACATTTTTCTAAATGGTCAAAATTTACAAGATAGTTGAAATTCTAAACATGTTCAAAACTCTTGAAAGTTTGAAAGTCCAAAAATTTTCAACTTCGAATTTGGAAATTTTTCAAGGTCAAAATTTGTAGAATTGTGAAAATGTTCAGAATTTATGAAATTTCCGAAGCGTTCGAAATATCCAAAATTTTCGTCAATATAAAAAATACTCAAATTTTCCAAAATTCACAAAAATTTCACAACCTAATAAAAATCTCTAAATTCTAGAAAGTTTGGAATTCAAAAATTCTTCGAATCTTCAAATTGTCAAAATTTTCGAGGTCAAAATATCTGTAATTCCGAAATTTTTCAGAATTCTGAAAATTTCAAAAGCGTTTAAAATTTATGAAATTTGTAAACATTAAAAATCTCAAATTTTTCGATATTCAAAGATTTTTTAAAATCAAAACTGACAAAAATATCAGTTTTCAAAATCTTTAAAATTATGAAAGTTTGAAAATTAAAAAAAAATTTAAAATCTTCAAATTTCCAAAATTTTCAAGGTCAACATTTTCAAAATTATTATATTTTTCAGAACTTTAAACATTTCCAAAGCATTCAGCATTACCAAAATTTTCGAAAATGTAGAAAACACTCATATTTATCCAAATTTTTAAAAAAATCGATATTATTCGAAACATCAGTTTTTAAATCTTCAAAATTCTCGAAGGTTTTAAATTCGAAAATTTTTCAAAATCTTTTAAAGAGTCTTGAAATCTCCAAACTTTCTAACATTCCAAAATTATAAAAATTCCGCAAATTTTCAGCACTTTTAACGCACGTTATATACCAAAAACTTATTGTTAAATTTAAATTTAAAGTTAAAGAAATGCAAGTTTGAATATATTGATTGTTGAAACTTCTCAAAAATCGTAAATTTCAATTTTCACGTCAATATCATCAAGTTTAAAATAAAATTCCGATCCAATTTCATGCACCCAAAAAATTACGTAAATCAAGAAAATTCAGAAAACGAAAAATGACTATGTAACTTGTGAAACAAGTGCTCGGTTCCATAAAACTCTGTACTCGCTAAATATTGTCATGCATTTACCGAATACAAGCCATGACTGCAACGAGCAACAAACAGTTTTTCCGTTCCCATCTATAAAGTTATCGGAAATACTCTCGAAAGCAAAACGAATTCGTTTATCAAACAAATTGGAAACTCACTCGCCTCGGGCGAGTTTATTGCAATTGTTGACTTGAAAAAAACTCTCGGTAATACAATCTAAAAATTGCGGATACGTTCCTGATTCGAATGAATAATTTTTCGAGTATGATTTGGAAAGGTTGGAAATCCAGATCCAGAGCCGGAAATAGACAGAAAATGAAATACATAATTGCTGCAAAATTCTCGAGTCGATTTTTACGGACAGAACTAATTTTGAAAAGCTGAAAACCTTTTTAGGAACGAATAGCGCAGAAAAATTGCACCAATTTATGTGCATAAATGTGCATAAAATTTTTTCAATTTTCAAACTATCAATAATTTCGAAGATTTCGGAAACTGATATTTCTGAAAATTTAAATCATTAAAAAATTCTCAGAATTTTGAAAACGATGAGAATTTTCATTTGATATTTTCGAAAACTTTGGAAATCTTAAACGTTTTAGAAATTTTTGAAATGCTGCAAATTTTTAGAATTGTAGAAATTTTGACCTTAAAATTTGGAAGAAAAAAAAAGTCCAAACTTTCGAAAATGTTCAAAATTCCAACTATTTGAAAAAATTGTTGAGAATCTTTAAAAATTTTGGAAATATGAATAATTCTAATAATTTTCAGAGTTTCAAAAATGTCTAAAATTTTCAAAAATCAAACAACTGTGATCATTCGAAAAAATTTGTAATATTCCAAAGTTAAAAAATTCCCCAGACACAGCCGGTTCTCGAATTTTGCAGCGTTTGCAGCTGATGAAAAAAACAGGTCCGATATCATCTGAAACCCCGAAAACGGGAAGATTGTTTCGAGTAGTGCATAATTCAATGGATGTAAGGAGAAATGAAAGAGCGGGCGAAATAAAAGTCGCGGTTAAAATTCGTGTCGTGCGTTCGTGCACGGCCGGGTTTTAGTGCGCGGTTGAAAAATGTAGGCTCGGCAATATTGACCGAGCCGCGCGCCTCTCGAGACCCGACGTCCTCGTCATCGTCGCGTATTTTCATCTTTCTTCGGCACTTGACTAACATGCCGCCACTGATCTTCGCTTTTTACACCCAAAGTCGCACAACTTTTGCATTTTTTCAGCGAATTGCAACGATTATTCGGCCGTCCGAATTTACAAAAGCGATAAGGGCCATTTTCTCATTCTCTTATGAATTAAATGATTTTTCGATGTCTCACCCCCACCCACCCCCACTCTTGGAATTTTAATCCAACATAAAAAAACTTCGAGAATTCGGACATTACAATTTAGAAAGTCTGATGTTCGTAAAACGATAAATTGAATTCCAAAATTTGATTGTTAGAATTCGAGAAATTAGAATATTATGGAATTTTTATATGGGGGTCTTTTATTTTTCAGTGAAATTACTATATTGATGGAAATTGTTATAAATTGAGAATCCACATTCTGGAACGAAATCGAATTGTTGCCAGGATCCCCCCCCCCCCCCAATCCTGGAGATCCAATCCCAAAATAAACTCAGATATAATTGGAAATTATAAAAACATACATAGTTTGAAATTTTAACGCTTCTTTCGAAGTACTTACATAATTCATTTATATTTCCGTAAAATTAGATCGGTCTGGATGTTTGTTTATCATCTTTCGAATCCAAAACAGTAGCACCAAAATAACTTCGTAACACTATCCTAGGTCAATAAAAAAAACACGATAAAATCTTGAAATATTTACCTTTACAAAACAACGTGTATGTAAACCAAATAAAATACAATATCATATCAGATTATTATCACAAAGGCAACAGAAATTATCAAAGGCGAGGAAAAATTTTGAAACTGGAGTGGATATGTTTTCATTGATCATAATCTTCCGAAAGACTTGTAGAATTGGATTTTATATACCTCACAATTTTATAAGTACCATGAAAACATATTTTATTTAAATATGTAAATATAATAATAATAATCTATTAAATGTTCGAATAAACGTGAAAGTAATCTAATAAATTCGAACAATCTTTATCATTTAAAAATTAATAAAAATCATTATGCTCTCGGAACTTGGAAATTTGAAGATGAAAAAACGTTCCAAATTGAATGCTTCAATCTGATAGAAAATTTGAAAATTTATCAAAATTTCGACTTAAAATACAAAAATTTCGGCTTTTCGGAAACTTTCAAAATTTTGAATTCAAAACCTTCAAACTTTTTAATTTGAAACTTTCAAAATTTCCGAAACTTGAAAAATTCCAAAAAAGTACAGCTTCAAACTTATTCACAACTGTTTTTGAAATTCTTATCAAAACTTGCAAAAATTTTACCAAATTCTCGAAACTTCAAAATTCCAAAAGTCAATATTTGGGAACAAAAATAGATACATATTGATCGCCAAAACTTAAAAAAATTCTTTATGCAAAACTTCAAAAATTATCTCACTTTCCGAAAACTTCACAAATTTCTAAAACTACGAAATCACAAAAAATCAGAATATTTCAAAATGATTGTAAACTTCAAAACTGATCAGAGCTTTTGACAAATCTTCAAAAATTCTAGCTTTTCTGAACTTCGAAATTATTAAAAACTTCCGAAATTCACGAAAGTTTAAGAATTCAAAAATTTCACATTTGAAATTTCTCAAAAACTTGAAAAATTTTGTAAAATTCGCCCAACTTCAAAATTCTAAAATCAAAATGCTGCAAATTGATTGCAAACTAGAGCTCATCAAAATTCAAAAATTTCAGCTTTCCTGAGCTTAAAAATGATCCAAAACTTCAGAATTCCAAAAAAATAACGAACTCAAAACTTCACAATTTTGTAAACTCTCCAAACTTCGAAATTCCAAAATAACTTCAAATTTTCCAATATCACCGAACAAAATTTCAAAAGCTCCCAAGCTACAAAACTTCAACATTCAAATTTCATAAATTTAAAAATTTCCGAATCTTGATAATTCTCTCCAACTCAAATATTTCAGTACTTCCAAAATTGCCAAATCTTCAAAACTTTCAAAACTCTACACCTTAAAACTCTACTTCTTCCCAAAACTCTAAAGTTTCAAAAATTCCCAACTCTCCATGTGACGTCCCGAATATTAATAGAATAAATATTCCAGCCGCACATTTCATTCTCACGTTTCAACGAATAATTTAGATTGTCAATGCAAGTTTGAGTTCGACCGGATTTATTTTAAGAATCCGCCGAACTCGCGCGATCGCGCAGCGAGGAAAATCGCCAAGTGTCGAATCGCCAACAGGCAAGAAATGCGAAACGAAGAATCGGCAAATTCATAAGGGAAACGCCTCGATGGACGATTTCCCCTTACCGAACTTGCCCCTCGAGATGCTTTATAATCGCGCCCTCGCTTCGTGAGCGCGTCTTTTTTGAGAGCGACTTTCTAGCACGCAGAGTTTCCGTCGTGACTCTGCCTGATGCTGATTGTCCGAGCTTTTCGAAGAGAACCGGGACAATTAATTGTAAAGCTCTGTAGATATTAGCTTTGATTTATTGATTCGAATATAGAGGCACATTATTTAATCGTTTCTCACCTATTCATTCGATTCCCGTATCAATCAACAAGCCCACATTTGTTTCCCTACTTCGCCCGGTCGTTTTACCAACGCGGAAGGACTGACAGCGAACCCTCGACTCTGCGGAGGACGCGACCAGGAGGTCGTCCGAACGCGATTCGCGGATTCGAACCCTTTCGGAAATCCCTTTCTAAATTATTTGTGTAGTCAATTCGAGTTTTAGACCAGGGTTGTCACTCTAAAACTCAAAATCTCGCAAAATTTCCAAATTCCAACTTTCAAAACTTCAAAATTCTGGAATTTCTTGAAGAAATCAATCAAATTACAGAAAAAATGCCTCTCCTAAACCAAAATCCATTCTACGCCTTTGCTGTCAATGATCCGAAAATACCAAAAACTCTGAAGTTTCAAAAATTCCAAAATCTCGAGAATTAGAAATCTCTCACTATTTCCAAATTCCAACCTCCAAAACTCCAAAATTCTGAAATTTCTTGAAGAAATTCATCAAATTACAGAAAAATTCTACGCCCTTGCTGCCAATAATCCCAGAATACCAGCAACAAAAAAAAAACAATTCCCAAAATCCCCGAAAAATTTCTTCCCCCTCCAAAAAAAAAATCCCCATAAATCAATACACCGTTCCTCATTTCCTCATCCGGATAAAAAGACGGGAAGTCTCAAAAAAATCATAACAAGAAGCTCGATTTATGCGACTCCGCGCGTACTTAGCGCAAATAAAGCGCGTTAAAGGGTAAAGTCGGGGTTTTATTGGCCAGTCGTAACTCGGACTCGGATAAGAGACGATTAATTCCCGCGGCCAACAATGACCGCGGGGTTTACATATTATCTAACACGCAAACAGAGCAACAGAGAGAGAGAGAGAAAAGTGACGATAATGCCGGCTCGCCGAAGTGGCACGTACAATAGGTAGCTGAGTAGCTCGCGCGGGTGTTTCGGTATCAACAGAAAGCGGCAATAACGCTCGATAAATATTCAAGGCGCGCCAATGCTATGCTTATTTGTACAATTACGTTTCCGGTTTGATAAGTTCCGCGTCTTGTTTGCAGCCGAAGTCAAGTGTTCGCGCGCTAGGAACCTCCAAGTTATCGTAATTATGCCGAAAATGCGAGTGTGCGAGAGGTGTTTGTCATCCGCGTTTTGTTAGCACGCCATGAAATTTAATGTATCGTGAATTATTATCGGGGGAGACTTTTTGGGACCCGAGGCGACTGATTCCGGTTTGGAAAAAATTCCGAGATGAAGATTTCGTGAGACGTGCAGTTTTGTACGTTGTTTTTGAAGTAAGAAAAAATACTGTCACATTGTTGAAGTGCTGGCGATTCTGTGGGGTATTTTTGAAATGTTTGGGAGTTAAGGAAAATTTAGGAATTTTTTTACAAAGATTTACAACAGATATTGGGTCATTTAACGCGATTATGTTTGTACATATGAGGGTTTGGAAAGCAGAACGCAATCGGCGCGTGACCCTCGGCTGCCTAGTAGGCAGAGGTGGGGATGCTTCGCTGCTCCCGCGATCGAATGCAGGATCGATTGATTTTTTGGGACTTTTTGAACTTACGATGAACCTATTTGTATGTCGAATATGTTTAAACAATCGCTCCTAAACAATTAACAAACTTTTCACGACTTTTAGTTGGAAAACTGTTACAAATTTATTAATTCACTATTTTTTTTCAACAAAAACCTTTTTACAAGGCATTCTTGAACGCATAAAAAAAGTTTTTGTTGAAGAAAATAGTAAATTAAAAAACGTTGTGACAGCTTTACAACTAAAAGTGATGTAAAGTTTGTTAAATGTTTGGTAGCGGTTATTTAAACAAATTTGACATACGACTAGGTTCATTGGAAGCGCTAAAGCTTCACGAAACTTTTGGTATAAAAATCAGCCCGATTCCAACAATATTCACGAAACGGCAGCGAGTTCAAAAAGTCCCAAAAAATCAATCGATCCTGCATTCGATCGCGGGAGCAGTGAAGCATCCCCACCTCTGCCTACTAGGCAGCCGAGGGTCACGCGCCCATCGCGTTCTGCTTTTCGAGCCCTCATATTATTTGTTTCGAATTTTGACATAGTTTTTGAAGATTGATTTTTGATCATTTATTTTAAAGTATGTAAACAAAACTTTTATAGAGTATTGATGTACTAACGATTTTGGGGGGTAATTTTTAAATATTTGTGAGTTTTTAAAATTTATTTGTTGGGCTTTACATTTTTTGAGTCATTAAACGTGATATTTACCATTTTTTTAATGGGTTCTCTCGAATTTTCACGTAGTTTTCAAAGACTGATGGAATCCTAATTTATTCTTTTTCTTTTCAATCAAAAAACTTCAATAGCGCTAAAGTGCTGACGATTTTTGGGGGGTATTTTTGAGAATATTCGTGAATTTCTAAAATTCTCAGAACTTTTTCGTCAAGATGTACATTTTCAAGTCATTAAATTTAATGTGATCTGTATACTTTTTTTAACGCGTTTTTCTTTTGAAATTTGTAATTTATACAGTTTTTGAAAATTGATGGTGTATCTCTGGACTGAGAATGACCATAAATTATGTAACACAATTTTCGGCCTAATCGTACCCGCTCCCCCCAGATTTGACGTAACACTGTCTAAAAATGCGAAATATGAATTTTTCAAAAATTATTATTTTTTTTTTTCAATAGTATGCAAAATAATATAAAATATAATATGTATACAAAGATTTTTGGAATCATTCTCGTATTTCAATAATCGTTAAGAAATAAATATAAACACTCATTTTTGCATGAATAATTGTTCTTTGAATGATTCATGAAACAATTCCTTAGATTAAGTAACTAAATTGTAAAACACTTAAAATTTTACAATTTTTTTGGAAGAATCAAAACCTTTTAGGGAATTTAATGATGTTAAAATATTTGATGGATTTAAACCATTTTTCAATTACTCAGAGAAGAATTTTCTGGATTTTTGAGAAACTTACAAATTTACAATTTTTTTTTTCGAAAAAAAAAATGTTTAAATTTAATGATCTCCAAAAATTCAATGAAAAAATTTCATGATATTTTAAAATTGTTTAAAATTTAATGATCTCAAAACATTTAATAAATTCAAAACATTTTTCAAATTTCAAAAACATACAGAAAATTCAACTTTCGATTTTTGAAAAATAATCAGACAAAATTTTCTGACAGTATTTTAATAGTGAAATAATATTAAAAACATCGTTTGATATTCAAATAATATTAAAATATTCTAAAATGTCATACATATTCATAAGTTGGCAACATTAGGATAATTCTGGATGAATTACGAATTCGTCAAAATTTTATGCTCTGAAAACTGTCAAAAATGACACATCATAATACGTCATACAAAAAAACCATTTATACTGTATGACAACCCGTATATTAAATCCATATCATATACGTATGGAAAAAAAATTAAATTTGGCAAGTAAAAAAATTCGAAAATCAAAACTTTCTCAAAATACACATCCGAAAATATTAAAACACTAAAATTCGTAAAATTTCTCACAACAACCAAAATTCAGATGACTTCCGTAAATTCTCAAAGAAAAAAAAAAAAAATTTTCAAAACCAAAGAAACCCTCAAAACTAAAAAATCATCCAAAATTTGAAATCTAAATTCAGCAACAAATTATTCTGGCAACAAAATAATGACTCAGAGCTCACGACGCAACAAAACAATAACAAAACCCCAGACTCAAATCTCATAAAAATCTCAACTGTCACACAAACCTCCTAAATCCCACCCTCCCTCCAAAAAAAAAAACCTCACGAAAAATCGTGAAATGGCGCGACCCAATAATCAAGACTCCCATCAAAACGGTTACGTCAAGAAAGCGAGAGTCGTCCGCCAATCTAGGTCCGAAATGTCATCTCCGGCAATTTATACCTTTGTTTTCGACGTTTTTCGAATTAGCATAACACCTTGGGAATACGTGAGAGAACGAAAAAAACGTCTCCCGGGCTCTCGAAATTGGCAACGTCGCACGAGGACAAAGAACCCAGGGACAAAAGCCAAACGCTCCAAAAAGTCGCGCAGGTAGTGAGTCTCGAGGGAACACCTGTTCGACGAGTCCTCCCTCTCTCTCTCTCTCTACCGCTCTCTCCCCTGCTCGCCCCGGTCACGCGCCCGACGAAACGCACATTTTCCAATTTTCCCAAGTGCCCGCCAAAAAAAAAACCTCCCCGGCAATTAACCCAATGACTTCCCACACCACATCCAAAATCTAACAATAAACGAAATAAAATACCATCGTCTCAACAAAAATAAACACATTTTTCAAAGTCAAAAAGATCGTAAAACAATCCCCCAAAAGCAATAACAATGGCAACATGTAAAAAGACTTGCCGAAAAACGCGGTAGGCGCTGGCGGTATCCAAAAAAATCCAGGCACTGCGTAAACACACTCACTTTCAAACTGTAAACAACAGTAGCACTTGCACGTCACTCGGAAAAATACGCCGGGAAAGCGCGGGAAGCGGCAACGCGTGTAGGCGAATTTCCGGGGAACTCGGGAAATAAACGCGCGCACGGCGGTGGGTGTTTGGAGGTTATGGACGCACAAACGGGAACACGCGACTTGGCCGTTCGGGCGGGATCGAGGGTGCCGCGGAAAAGCGACTCGACGTAACTGAAGGAAAAAAAAGCACACGCCGGGAAATGCGCGCGTAATAGATCCGGCCAAGTTTGTAGGCACGCCACGAGTTGTAGAGAAACGACGCTAAAACTTGGCCACGAGTCGCGTTGTGGGCAAACCGGGGTGGGAGATGGATCCCGGCTCTCTGTGCGAGAGGGGCGAATCTCGCAGGGGGGGGAGACTGGGGAAGCAGCCTCGAGCGTCGCGAAGGAAAGAGAGGACGAGCGGTGGAGGGGCGGCCACCTGGAGGGAGATAAATGTGTGTTTCCTATATACAAGGTGGGCCGCGAATTAACGGCCTGCATCTGCCAGTGTCTGCCAGATTTTTCAGCGAGAATAGACA
>JAPYZK010008095.1:0-11374 GCA_030522785.1 Platygaster equestris
AAAAAATTGATTAGGTAAAATTCTCATTTCGTCAATATTTCTAAAATTGCATAAATTCAAATTCCAAATTTCCATTTCGTCAGTTTTCATAATTTCCATAAGCATTTACAATTTTCAGTAATTTTCAAAAATTTGGAAGAACTTGTTGAAAAACTAACAATCATTACATATTTTCTACTATAACCAGAAATTAATTTATCTGAATTTTCGGAAATTTTTATTTTTCAAATATTTTGTAAATTGTGCAAATTAAAATTTTGAATTTTTATTTCGTCTGTTTTCATCATTTTTGTAGTATTGACGATTTTTGATAGTTTTTCAAAATTTCAGAGAACTTTCTACGGAATGTAAAATCATCAAAAATGATTCAAAATCGTCTACAATATCCAAACATCAATTTCTTCAAATTTTAAAAAAATTGCCATTTCATAAATATTCCTCACATTGCATGAGTTCAAATATTCAATTTCAATTCCGTCAGTTTTCATCAATTCAGTAATATTAACAACTTCCAGTAATTTTCGAATGTTTCGAAAAAGTTCTAACGAAATCGAAAATCGTCGAAAATCATCAAAAATATCCTACAGTATCCAAAAATTAATATCTTCAAATTTTTGGAAATTTTAATTTTTCAAATATTTTGTAAATTGTGCAAATTGAAATTCTAAATCTTTATTTCGTCTGTTTTTATCATTTTTGTAGTATTAACGATTTTTGATAATTTTCCAAAATTTCAGAAAACTTTCTACAAAATGTAAAATCATCAAAAATGATTAAAAATCGTCTACAATAACCGAACATCAATTTTTCCAAATTTTCAAAAAATTTCCATTTCATAAATATTTCTTACATTACACAAGTTCAAATTTTCAATTTCAATTCCGTCAGTTTTTATCATTTCCGTAACATTCACGAATTTCAATAATTTTCGAAAATTTCTAAAAACTTACAACAAAATCGAAAATCATCAAAAATTTCCTACAAAATCCAAAAAATAATAACGATAAAATTCAAGTGTCGTCAATATTCCTCAAATTGCGCAAATTCAAATTTTGAATTCCAATTCCGTCAGTTATCACCACTTCCGTACTATTCACGACTTTCAGTAATTTTCAAAAGTTTCTAAAAACTTCTAAGGAAATCAAAAATCATCCAAAACCATCAAAAATTTTCTACAACATCTAAAATTGATGTACAATCAAATTTAAGGAACATTCCCCTTCCGTAAATATTTCCAAAATTGCACGAGTTCAAATTCCGAATTTTATACTCCGATTTCACGACCCAAACTTTAAAAAGTCCCAAATATTCACATTTCCCATCAAAATTACCAAAACTCTACCAATTTCCCCCAAACACATCCTCCCCTAAAGAAAATTCCAGACCCTCCACCGAAGGGTACAAAAAAGTTACGAAAAAGAGCGTTTTTCCGCGATCTATCGATCTCGCCTCACTTCCGGAAAAGCCCATTTTTCAGCGGGCTCTTCCCGCGGTTGCAAATGACTGGGATTTTTCAACGTTATCGCGCATTTCAGTGCCACCCGACATCCTGGATTATCAAACGAGCACGGATATGGTGGTTAACGAGGGCAGCAACGTCACTTTGAGATGCGCTGCCCAAGGTGCAATATAACTGATTAACTATCGATTTCCAGATGCTTTGATAAGGAGTAGTCTTATCATTTTCCACGTAGCATTTGACTGAGTAAACAGAAAATACGCCATTGCATTCAATTTCGATTTTCGATTTACTTTCTAGGAAACTTAATGTTCTTGGTTCGGTCAGTTATTCTATAGAGAATTTGAGTTGAGAAATGAGATATTCTAGTCAGAAAAAAGGCTTAAATTAGATGATCACCGATTTATTGATTTAGGATCGCCAACGCCGAATATTACGTGGAGACGGGAAGATGGGACTCTGATACATCTTGGTGGTGGAGTAGAAGGTATTTAAGATTGAGTTTGATGTGTTTTAAATCGAAGTGACATATGTTCTGTGATAGCAAGGTGAAGATTATATGCATTACCCCATGAAACCCAAGAAGTACTAAAAACTGAGACGAACGGATACGATATCAAATTTTAAATTTCATTATATTAAACTCTGGAATTTTCGAATCGAAGAAATTCGAGATATAATTTCTTAAATTTTTACAAATTTTCATTCTGATGCGAATTTATGAATTTCATCATTCGAAAATTGCATTATTTGGCAGTACTATTGCTCTCTCTTTCTCTCTAAACGACTGATCTCGTGAGAGAGAAAAGGACACTTGCGTAGCTTCTCATCTCCGATTCTAAAATTTCCAACTCACATGAAAAGAAAACTCGAGTATAAATAACTCGAATTTAGTCCAAAGTACCACATAAATTAAACTTTTCATCATAAAAAACCTATTTCTCACCAAAATTGTAAAAATAATTCGATGTACGGACAAATAGTGTAAAAAATGGATCGAATGACATTAATGAACGTGCAGGCTTATCAGGTCAGCACAGTATTGCCCTGATACGAGTAACTCAATTATCATCAGTGGTACACACACGCGTTCAGGTACGATTAGATGTCCCGTGATTAACTACCATCGGGATCGCTCGGAAATAATCGATGAGCGCATGGCCCATAATTCCACCTTTGTCTCGAAGTCTTCTTCTTCGTGATTTCTGACCTTCCAGGTCAATTTTGAGTTGAATAAGGCATAATTTCAGACTGAATGGAAAAAATGTGAACTTTTCGATAAAAGTTGCATTTTCTCATCGTCATATTTTTAATTTAAAATAATTCGAACAAACTCAAAAGTACTTAATGAATTTAGAACAATATGGTTCAACTAAAAATACTTCCAATTTTACAAAATCGATTCAGTGAACTGAAGAAACTGAATGAAATATGTTCTGTGACAAAAAAACGATGTATTTTAGATAAAACTACTGAGCACTACAGTTATCACAACTTCATCTCAAGAGAATGAATTTTCAATCGATGAAAATCGATTTCGAATCGATACGAATTGATGAACATCGATAAGAATCGATACCCATTGGAGGAGATCGATGAGAATAGATTCTTAATCGATCAAAATCGACTTCGAATCAAGAAAAATTTATTTTAAATCTATAAAAATCGATTTCCTGAAGATTAGAATCGATTTCGGATCGACAAGAATTGGTTTCTGACAGATGAAAATTGATAAAAATTGATTTTGAATCGAAAGGAGTTGACTTTTAATCGATGATAATCGATTGTCAATAAATAATGATTGATTTTTGATCGATAAGAATCGATTTTCCATTTTATCGAAAGGAACCAATTTTGAATAGATACGGATAGCTAAAAATCAATGAGAATCGATTATGGATGAGGAAAAATTGATTTTGAATTGATGAGGATCGATTTTTGAAAGATGAGTTCCGATTTCAAGTCTATAAGAATCGGTTCCGAATCAATAATTATCGATGTTCAATGGACTTTGAATTTAGTAGAATCAATTTTGAATCGATTCCTTATGAGCCTTAAATTGATACAAATCGATTTTGAATCGATGATTATTGATTTTAAATAATGACTATCGATTTTCGATCAATAAGAATCGATTTTTGATCGATTGAAATTGATTTCTGGTCGGTAAGAATCGGTTCCAAATTTCACTGCTGAAAATTGATTTTGAATCGGTACGGATCGATGAATATAAATGAGAATCGATTTTACATCGATACGAGTTGATGGAAATCGATCAGAATCGATTCTGAATCTGTAAAAATTGACTTAGAATTGAAAAAACTTTATTTTGAATCAATAAGAATCGATTTTCGATAGATCAGAATTGATCTTGGATCGATCAAAATCGGTTCCTAATAGATAAGAATGAATCTTGAATATACACAAATCGATTTAAATCGATTTTGAATCGCTGAGAACTGACTTTGAATCAATGATAATCGACTTTCGATTGATGAGAAAATATTGTTGATCGATTAGAATCGATTTCAAATAGATATGAATCGATTTTTGATTGATAATAATCTATTTTCAATTGATAAAAAACGACTGTGGATTTGAAATAATCGATTTTTAATCTATGAGAATCGGTTCCGAATCGATAATATTCGGTTCCAAATCGACTTCGGGTCCAGAAGAAACGATTTTTGATCGATTTTTAATCAATGAAAATCGATTTCAAAACAATACGAATCGATTAAAATTGATTCTGGACCGATGAGAATCGGTTTTCTGTGAATGAAAATCGATTCTGAATCGCTACGGATCAATAAAAATAGATGAGAATCGATGTAAATCGACTTTGAATGAAAAAAAATTGATTGCAAATCGATTAAGATTCAAGGGCCTAAATGAAAAATTTCTCTAAAATGTTGCATTTTTCTCATTGTCATATTTTTCAGTTATAACAACTCAAATGAACTTGAAAGTACTTGATAACATAAAACAATATAGAATAACTTAAAATATTTTCAATTTCACAAAGTTAATTCGGTCAGCCCAAAATTCCGTATAAAATATGTTGTTTTACAAAATAACGATGTATTTCAGTAACTACCAAATACTGTAGTTATTACAACTTCATTTTGAACTGCCATAGAAATTTAGTAGCTAAACCAAAACTTTTTCTATTAGTGTAGTTTACATTCGTCTCGTTTTGGGAACTTTGCACTCGTTTGGAAATTTTCTTTAAGGCAAAAATGGTTTTAATCGCGAAACTAACTCATTTGAGGGGTTCTGGAATTCACAAAGAACGCGTTTGATTGATTTTTAGTTAACAGCGTGGAAGGATCACTTTTCAACATTACGAGAGTTAACCGCCATCACATGGGAGCGTATCTTTGTATCGCGTCCAATGGAATTCCGCCGACAAAGAGCAAGAGGATTCTGCTCATAGTGCAGTGTACGGATGAATTTTGTAATAATGAAGTTTTTCGATTCTTTCTGACAAAAATTACAGCTTTTTCTACTGTTTCGGATATGAAAAGTGATCATTTATGCACTAGTGCAGAAATAAGAATTTTTTCATACAGTAGTAGGGAAATCGATTACTTTCGAACTCGATAAAAAAAAATTGGAGAAAAATGTCATTTTTGTCGATTTATCGGAAAATAGTCGTATGCCACGCGTTGAAAATCGATCGATTTTTCGACTTGTGGAGTAATACACTTATTTTGGGTTCATTTTTGTCGTGTACAGTGTACGGATGGATTTTGGAATGATCGCGTTTTTCGATACTTCACGAAAAAAATTACAGCTTTTTCTACTCTTTTGGCTGTGGAAAGTGATGATTTATGCACTTGTGTAGAAATAAAAATTTTTCGATACAGTAGTAGGGAAATCGATTACTTTCGGTCTCGATAAAAAGAATTGGAGAAAAATGCCATTTTTCCCGATTTATCAGAAAACAGTCGTATGCCACGCGTTAAAAATCGATCGATTTTTCGACTTGTGGAATAATACACTTATTTTGGAATCATTTTTGTCGTGTTCAGTTTACGAACGAATTTGAAAATGATAGCGTTTTTCGATACTTCCCCGAAAAATTACAGTTTTGTCTACTGTTTTGGGTGTAAAAAGTGATGATTTATGCACTAGTGTAGAAATAGCAGTTTTTTCGATACAGTAGTAGGGAAATTGATTACTTTCGAACTCGATAAGAAAAATTGGAGAAAAATGTCATTTTCGTCGATTTATCGGAAAACAGTCGTATGGCACACGTTGAAAATCGATCGATTTTTCGACTTGTGGAATAATACACCTATTTTGGGTTTATTTTTGTCGTGTACAGTGTACGGATGAATTTTGAAATGATCGCGTTTTTCGATACTTCACGAAAAAAATTACAGCTTTTTCTACTGTTTTGGGTGTGGAAAGAGATGATTTATGCACTTGTGCAGTAATACACATTTTTTCATACAGTAGTAGGAAAATCATCAGTTACTTTCAAACTCGAAAAAAAAAATTGGAGGAAAATGTCATTTCCGTCGATTTGTCGGAAAACAGTCGTATGCCACACGTTAAAAATCGATCGATTTTTCGACTTGTGGAATAATACAATCATTTTGGGATCATTTTTGTATGGTCATTAATTTTTGGAATTCGATTTCAGTCGCACCAAATATTTTGATACCAAATCAACTGATCGGAGCTAGATTGAATCAGCAGATAACGCTCGAATGTCATTCGGAAGCTTACCCGAAGAGCATAAACTACTGGACTCGAGATGACGGAGAAATCGTTTTGCAAGGTTAGTTTTCCTTATATTTTTCAGGTCATTGATAGTAATTGTTTGTGATGGACCGTATCAAAAATGAGAGTTTTTCTTGCTTGCGAGGCGGGTGGAAAATTAATGTTTGTGCCTTAGGCTGGAAAATTCGAGAAAGTCCCAGAGCGAAAGATCCTATAAAATTCCTAGGGTGGGGAATAAATGTTTTTCTTGATGATTGAATTAGATTATTGCGAACCTCCGAAACTTGAAGGTTGAAGTTTACATTGGAAACTTCAAGTTTGGACTTAAATTCAGTAACTTTAAGATTGAAGTTGAATTAGAACATTTCGAGATCGAAATTCATCCCCGCAATTTTGAAGTTCATGATTATATCGGAAACTTGAAGTTTGACATTTTATTCGGGAACTTACAGTTTGAACATTCATTTGGAAACTTTAGATTTGTACTTGAATTCGAAAACTTCAAGTTTGAAGTTTCATTCCGCAACTATGAGCTAAACTTTCGGAACTTCATGGTCGAAATTCGTATAAAATACATAGGGTTTATACTTGAGTTTGGAAACTGAAAGTTGGGAATTTTATTTATGGACTCCAAGTTTGACCTTCAGTTCGGAAACTTCAAGTTTGAACATCAGTTAGGAAAGTTCAAATTTGAAGTTCAAGCCAGTGATAAACTTCCAAAACCTCATGGTTTTTTGATGATGTTGGAGTTTTTTTCATGACGTTGAATGATTTTGAATGTTTTTGATGTTGATGATGATGTTGGATGATGTTGGAGTTCTTGATGATGTTTTTTGTTGGAGTTTTTGATGATGTTTTGATGATACTGGTTTTTGTTGATTAATTGAATGTTGTTGATGATTTTGGATGATGTTGGAGTTTTTGTTGATGATGTTGGATGACTTTTGATGTTGTTGATAATGTTGGATGTTGTCGATGATTGTGGATGATGTTGGAGTTCTGATATTGAAATTTTTGATGATGTTGGACGATTTTGGATGATGTTGGATAATGTTGAAGTTCTGATGTTGAAATTTTTGACGATGTTGGAGTTTTTATTGATGATGTTCGAATGACTTTGGATGTTGTTGATAATTTCGGATGATTTTAAAGTTCTGATTTTGAAATTTTTGATGATGTTGGAGTTTTTGTTAGTGATGTTGGATGATTATGGATGTTGTCAATGATGTTCTTGATGATGTTGGATGATGTTAGAGTTTTTAATGATGTTGGATAATGCTGGAGTTCTGATGTTTTGTTAATGATGTTGGATGATTTTGCATGTTGTTGATGATGTTAATGTCTTTGAATGACGTTGGAGTGATAATGTTTGAGTTTTCGATGATCTTGGCTTTATTGTTAATGATGTTGGATGTTGTTGATGATGTTGGAGTTTTTGTTAATGATTTTTTATGTTGTTGATGATGTTGAATGATGTTAAATAATGTTGGGGTTCTTTTATTAAAATTTTCAATAATGTTCGATGTTAGAATTTCATGACGAACTTCAACTGTAAGCTCAAAAAACGAATTCCAAACTTGAAGTTCCTGACGTTAATTTTAAACCCAAAGTTTCAAGTGAAAGCTAAGAATTCAGATTACTTAAAACACTATTCTTTCATAATCACCACTTTTTGTATGAAACATCATGAATAATCCAAACATCTTCCGGTGAAAATTCCCCCCCCCCCCTTCCTGGATAATCAACATAAAGGTCAACCGCGATCATTGGAACAAGACGCGACGTCTCGTTCCAATCTTGAATGCGTAATGCCATTTTGCCGAGCAAACGGGAGTTCTCGCGCAAAGTCCTTTGCAGCGCTGACAGCATTTCGATAACGCCGTTATCGCGCGCGCCGAACGAAAGTCAAGCATCCTTTGATTCGAGTTAAGTCGTGCTCCCAAAGAACCTTACCCGGATCCCGAATCTAATAAGCCGCTCGGATCGGGGACGAAAAGGAACGGAATTTTGCGACGCTCTTGTTCGCTGTATGTTTTCGAGAGCGAATTAATGAGCTATTAAAGGGGGTTGAGCGATAGTGGGCTCACTCAAGCTGGGAAAAGTCTTGAGGGTCGTCGATGGGGTGGAATCATGTGTAATTGGAGGATTAATGGGATTCGTTGGAGGTTTTGGGAGAATTTGAATTGAATTCGAGTTTTTGTTGTTTGGGGAAGTTTTTTGGGGGGTTTTGATGACAATTTAGAGGACTTGGATATTTTTGGGAATTTTCGAAAGTTTGATGAATTTTTGAGAGTGAAATTTTTTTGCTGACCAAAATTAAGTACGATTATGTACTTTGAGTAGGAAAATCATCATTATCATATATCATACGTATATACAATTTTTTCGAACTTGAATTCAAAATCCAAAAAGTTTTTTATCGTCATAAGAAAGTATGAAAAAATAATGACATTCATTATTCGAAAATGATTCAAGTTCAAAATTCGTCGAACGTTTGGAAATTCGAAAATATGAACATGAGAAATACCGAGATGAATATTTCTCTCATTGTTCTATTTTTTAACCTGAAAACAAATTAAAAGATTCGTAAACAAAAAAATAAGACCTTTGATACATCGATAAAAATGGACCGACTTCAAAGTTTAGAAAAAAATTTTTCCTCCTTGGTTCTATTTTCTAAATTTGAATGTTATGAAACTATTAGATTTTACTGTATACGTGTATGTTAATACACTATGAGAGTTTGCGGCGGAAAAATGTATCGAGAATAAAAATCGATAAGAACTAATCTTCGATCAATGGGGATCGACTCAATTTTTGATGAAGAAGAATCGATTTTGAATCGACAAGAATCTTTTTTGAATCGATGAGAACCGATTTTAAATCAGTGATAATCGATTTCAAATAGATGCATGTTCAAAAAAATCGATACGAATTGATAAGAATCGATTCTGAATCTATAGAAATCGACATTGAATCAAGAAAAATTCATTTTCAAGCAATAAGAATCGATCTTTGATTTTTAACGATTGATTTTTAATCGCGAAAAATTGATTTCTAATAGATAAGGATCGATTGTGAATATGTAAGAATAGATTTTTGATTGATAAGAGTTGATTCTAAATCGATAAGTATTGCTTTTTTGTCAAGAAAACTAGATTTAAATCGATAAGAATGTGAAAATCGATTCAGAATCGACGAAAATAAGTCCCGAATCGACTTCGGATCCAGGAAAATCGATTTTGAATCGAATCTGATAGATAAGAATCAATTCCAGATCGATGCAAATCTATCCCGGAGCGATACGAATTGGTTTTCAATCAATAAGAATTGATTTCAAATCGATTAAAATAGATGAAAATCGACTATGAATCGAGAAAAATCGATTTCAGATCGGGAAGGATCGATTTTTAATAAATGAGGATCGATATCATTTTTGATAAAGAACTGATTCTGAATGGACAAGAATCGATTCTAAATCGACAAGAATCTATTTTAATTCCATAAGAATCGATTTCTCATCAGTAATAGCAAATTGAAAAAAATCGACAAAAATTGATGAGAATCGATCCTGAATCGACGTTGAATCAATAAAAAATTTTTTTTCAGTAATAAGAACCGATCTTAGATTCATCAAAACCAATTTTTGATCAATGTAAGTTTATTTATAATGGATAAGAATCGATCATAAATAGATAAAAATAGATTTTCAGTTGATGGGTATTCATTCTGAATTGACGAGAATTGATTTTTTGTAGGGAAAATTCGATTTTGAATTGATAAGAATGTAAAAATTGGTTCAGAACCTATAAAAATCGGTTCAGAATCGACTCGGGATACAGAAAAATCGATGTTGAATCGAATCCGATAGATAAGAATCGATTTCCAATCGATAAAAATCTGTTCTAAAGCGATACGAATCGGTTTCCAATTGATAAGAATTGATTCCAAATCGATAAAAATTGATAAGAATCGACTATGAGTCGAGAAAAATTGACTTCAGATCGGGGAGAATCGATTTTAAAATCGATAAGGATTGATTTTTAATTAATAAGAATCGATTTCGAATCCACAAGAATCGATAAGAATCGGTTCTGAATCGACTTTGGACCCAGGAGAATCGATTTTAAATCTATAGGAATTCATTTCGAATCGATTTCAAATCGATTCGAAAGTAACTCTTATCGATCCAAAATCAACTACCGATCCGAAACCGTTTTTCGTCTATTAAAATCCATTAATATAGATCCATAATCGGTTTTTATTGACACAAATTCTATTTGTGTCAATTCAAAATCGATTATCAATGATCCAAAATCGATTCAATGTGGATTCGTATCGATTGAAAATCGTTTCCATCCGATTTCCATTCTCGATACAGTTTTTTACAGCAAAAAAAAGTTTCCGGAAAAATTCGGTCTTCTGAACTACTGAATTTTGAATGACCAAATTTATACATCAAGTTTCAACATGTCAAATTTCTCAAAATCTCTAAAATCCCAATCTGAAATTAGTGAATTTTCCTTCCTCTGGAATTCTCATCAACACGATTCATTTCAACCAATTAAACAGCGACATTAAAATACTTCCCGAAATCCATCGATTTTCGCTCGCAAGACCGCGACAGTCCCGAAAGCGATAAATATCTCCGTCGAGAAAATCCGTGGGAAAACAAAATCTCCTTTTTCTAGGGCGGAAAAATTTTTTCACTTTATCAAGACCGACTTTCTCCCGCGCTACGAATTGCCCGAGCATTTGAGAAGATTAATGGGGGATGGAATGCCCGATATAATGCACCTGCGGGGCCCGTTAACTCTTCTGCGCCACTAAATGTCGGCCGATATTGCTGCGCTGCGAGAAATGTCCGAAATTAGTTCACTTATGATGATTTTGAAAATTTTAAGCTCTGAATTTCGAGATTTTGGGTGATTTTTTATCGGTCTGCGACTTAAAATTCACAAATGCACGAATTGGTGATCAAGTTTTTTAAACTGTAAAATCGAACTGTTGTTCGGATTTGGCAGTTTGGATTCGTAAACATCGAAAATTCCACTGGAAAATACACAGATTTCGGAAATTTTGTTTTTGACTGTTTTCACAATTATCAACAAACCTTACGATCAGATCAACTTCCCAAATAACATTTTAACTTCCTCTTCTGTCATATTTTTCTGAACCAAGAGT
>JAPYZK010008095.1:11413-21522 GCA_030522785.1 Platygaster equestris
AATTGGTATCGATCAGAACTGATTTTGAATCCACAATAATCAATTTTTGTCGAAAAAAAGCGATTTTAAATGAGTCATCGATTTCGATTCAATAAGGATCGATTCCAATTCAATAAGGATCAATTTTCGGTAGATGACAATCAATTTTCAATCGACAAGAATTGATTTTGATTGATGAAAAATGATTTTGGGTCGATAATCGATTTTAAATCGACAAGAATCGCTTCTGAATCTATAAAAATTGATTCGCTATACATTAGAATCGACTTCTGATTGACAGGAAACGATTTAAAATCAGTGAGAATCGAATTGGAATTTCTCAGAATTTATGTTTGATTTAGAAAAATCGATTTTGGTCGACAAAACACGATTCCAAATGGTCATCGATTCAAATGTAATGAAAGTAGCTTTTGAATTGATAAGAATCGATTTTGAATAAGGAAGAGTTAATAAGGATCGATTCCAAGTTGATCAGGAACAATTTTTCATCGGCAATAATAGATTTTCGTTGAATAATAATTGATTTTCGATGGATGAGAATCGATTTTTGTTGACCAAACATAATTTTGGATGGATAATCGATCTAAAATTGACAAGAATAGATTACGAATCGATAAAAATCGGATCGCGATCGATTAAAATAAATTTACGATTGATAGGAATCTATTTGAAATTAGTGAGAATCGATTAGAACTGATTTCAAATCTATAGGAATCGATTTTGGTCGACAAAAAATGATTCCAAATGAGTCATCGGTTCTACTTCGATAAGAGTAGTTTTCAGATCGATGAGAATCGATTTTAAATCGCTAATAATCGATCGTTAATCGATCAGGATCGATTTCAAGTCTAAAAGAATCGATTTTCGATCGATAAGAATCTATTTCGGTAAATGAGAATTGTTCTTGATCGACAAGAATCGCTTCTGAATCGATAAAAATCGATTGATGATCCCGAGAATTTCGAGAATTGGACGTTTATTTCTGCTCTGAATTTCGGGTTTTTGAATGACTTTCTCGAGGTCTTACGTATTAACGAATTCACGAATCTGTCATCAAACTTCTCGAGTTTCCAAATCCCAACTGTTCTTCGGATTCAGCAGTTAGAATTCATAAAAATCTACAATCTCACTGCAAAGTTCACAGATTTTGAAAAATTCGGTTATAAACTGTAAAGCTATTTTCGAAATTTTCAAAAAACGTTACGATCAGATCAACTGCCCAAATCACATTTTAATTTCCTCTCCTGGCATTGTTTCCTGAACCCCGAGTGATCAACGAACAATTTATTATTGTCATTTTTTTCGCCCTATATTGAATATATTCATCACTAACGTCGCCTATCGATACATTCACCCAAAGTTTCATTGAAAATGAATGCTTAAGTTTCCGAGGCAATTAGCGAGGCACTTTTGCCGCCTGTGAAAGTCATCAATCACTCCCCCGCGACAATTCTTCTTGCGTTTTCGGAACGCTCGGAAAAACAGAGCCATGATTAAAGATTGAGCTGATCAAGCTGGAAATTAGCGGTTTTATTTTGGTTCGCTCTTTTGGTCGCGCAAGGGAAAATGGTCGCTAATTCCACACGAGCGGAAGCTTTCCTTGAGTGGCGAATATAAAAAATAAATTGAAAAATTAGGAATGATGCCCTGAATTTTGGGAAATGTACGAAAATCGATGAAATGCACGATGAGGGTGTGTTCCGTAATTCTGAAAATCGTTTTTTATCGATGGAAAAATCTATTCTTATCGATCTGAGATCGATCCTTATAAATTGAAAAACGATTCTGGTCGATCAAAAATCGATTCTTATTGACAAATAATCAATTCTAATCGATCAAAAATCAGTCCTCATTAATTTTAAATTGATTCTTGTAAATGTACAATCGATTCTTATCTATTGCAAATCCATTCTCACTGATCCAAAATACATTTTTCTCGATTCGAAGTAGATTTTCATAGATTCAGAATCAATTCTCATCGATTCTTATCAATTTGTATTAATTTTCACTAATTTGTATGCATTTTTATCGATTCTCATTGATTTAAAATCGATTCTTATCGTTTCGAAATTGATTCTCATCTATTTAAAATCTATTACCGTTTGAAAATAATTTATTTTCAGATAATAATAACTGAATTTGAATCAATAAAAATGAATTTCAGATAAGTGATAATAGATTTTTGGCCAGAGAAACGATTTTTCATCGATAATTGATTTGAAATCGTTAGAAATTGCTATATAATCGATAAAAATTGAACTCTCGTTGTTTGGAACCGATTTTGAATGAATAAGAATCGATTTTGGATCAATGATAATTGAATTCGTATAAATAAAAACCAATTCTGATTGGATAAGAATCTATTTTGGTCGACGAAGTCGATTTTGAATTGATAATTGATTTTCACTCATTAAAAAATGCTTCTAAATTAAGAGAAATCGATATTCAAGATATAATGATTGATTTTTTATCAATCGTGATCGATTGTAGATTTATAAGAATCGAATTTGAATCAATGCGAATTTATTTCCTATCGATAATAATCGATTTTAAATCAATAAATATCAGATGAAAATCTGTAAGAAACAATTTCAAATCGATAAAAATAGATTTCAGGCGGAAAAAAATGGCTTTGAATCGATTTTCTATTTTAAATTGATAAAATATTGCTGTTGAATCGAGAAAACTCGATTTATAATCGATTTTAATGGATTTCTACTATATTTGCATTAATTTTCAAACGATAAGAATCGATTGATCATCGATAAAAATCGAATTTGAACAGATAAGAATGAATTCAAAATTAATAAGAATCAATTTTGGTCATTGGGCGAAAAAAAGCGATTTTGAATCGAAAGTCGATTTGAAATTGATGGAAATTGGTATTGAATCGAGTAAAGTCGATTTTTTGTCGATCAGAAGTAATGTTCAATAGTTGAAGATCAATATTCAACAGATAAGAATCGATTTTGAATCAATAGGAATCGATTTCGGTCGATCGAATCGATTTTAAAGTCAGCATCGATTTTAAATCAACAAAAATCGCTTGAGAATTAATAAAACTCGATTTTCAAAAATTCAGAATCTATTTTTGATCCATCACAATCGATTTTCGATCGATAAGAATTGATTTCATGTCGATAGAAATCGATTTCAAGAATTTCAGTCATTCCAGAAAACAAATCGCTGACTCGGAATTCAAATTCAAATCGCAAAAGAGAAATCAAACAATTATTCGCTAGAAAACAGAAAAAATTCCCTCCAATTTCGGATGTTACCCTAAGACAGAAATTCCCTACCAACTTTTCTTCCGAATATAAGAAAAACCATTTTAACGAACTCGCGATATTTCCGTGAAAAGAAGCACCCCCCGCTCGGGCCCTTCATAAATCGCATTATCGCGACCGAGTCGGCGTAATTTTCTCGGCCTCCTTTGAAGGCGCGAATTTATGTGCCCCGATGGGCCGTGTCGGGAATACTGCGAACAAGTGCAAAACCGGAATAATAGAATTTTTCGACACTTGCTCCGGGGTGTCGGAGCGCGAAAATCGAGGTCGTCGCTACAGCGCGAAATCGTTGAACTTCTTTATCCGTTTCCCAAACTCCATAAACGCGCAAAAAAGTTTGTTTGGCCGGAAAATGCTCACATCGTCTTCGCTATCAATCACCGAGCTTTTATCGATTGGTCATTCCACCTGCACTTCGTCGTCGTCACCGAAGTAACGAACACTTCCTCTGTGCGGGAAGAGGTGAATAATAGGGGAAAAAATGTGGACTTTTTGCCGAGGCATGGAAAAGAAATAGGGCAAAATTGGGTTTCTGATATCTGAATCAGACAAGAATTTGTGTTTATAACTTGGGAAAATTTCGCATTTTCCGGTGTCGAAATATACAGTCATCGATCGAAGAAACATTAAAAGTTTCCTTTATTCCGAAAGATCTATAAAAATGAATTCCTTTTATGAATCGACTGTTTAGAAAACTGATTCGCTCGTAGAAGACATTCAATCGAGTTTAAACTCCCGTATTGTTTCCGAATCGATTTCAGATCAAGAAGAATTCAATTTCTATCAATAAAAACCGCTATTTTATTGATGAGGATCGATTTTGGTCGATGAACGATCGATTATTGATCAATGATCTATTTTAAATCAATGAAAATCGCTTTCAGATCGATGAAAATCAATTCTCAATGGATCAGACTCGAGTTCCAATAGATAGAAATCGATTCTTAATTGAGGAGAATCGAATTTTAATCTAAAATAACTGATTTTGAATCGATAAGAATCCATTTTAGTTGATGAAAAACGATTCTTCATCGATGATCGATTTGAAATCGATAAGAATCGATTTCAAATGGATAAAAATCTATTTTTCATTCATAATAAACGAATTTGAATCGATCAAAACTGAATTTTGTATCGATAAAAATCGAAATCGATGAGAATTAAGTTCCAATTTATCAGAACTGATTTAAAAAATGTTACTCTTTCCCAAGACGTGGACGAGAAATAAGGAATAATTGAGTTTTTCATATGTGATTTTAAATCAGAGTTTATTTTGGTCAATAAATAACTTTTTTCCATCGATGATCGATCGTGAATAAATAAGTATCGATTCTGAATCGATTAGAATCAATCCAAAATCGATAATAGTCTATTTCTCATTTTTAAAAAACGGATTTGGATTGATAAAAATCGTATTTTGAATTGATAAGGATTGATTCCCAATCGATTCACAATCGACTCTGATCGATGAAAATCGATTAAAAAATCAGTATGATTTTCTAAAAATTCCTCATTTACGGACGTCGAAATATATAGTCATCGATCGAATAAACATCAAAAGTTGCATTTATTTCAAAAAATCTTTTATGAAAATGAATTCCTTTACTGAATCGACATGATCTGTTCAAGGTAGCCAAATCATGAGGTTTCAGCTCGCCTATTGATTACGAACCAATTCCAGATCGATAAGAGTTCAATTTGTAGGCTTTTACAATCATGAGAATCGACTTCGGTCCATAAAAAACGATTCGCGATCGATGATCTATTTTGAATCAATAAAAATCGCTTTCTAATCGATAATAATCGATTTTTAATAGTTCAGAATCGATTCTAAATAGATAGAAATCGATTTTTTATCTTCAAGAGTCGACTTTGAATTGATAAGAACTGATTTTAAATTGATGCTAATCCTTTTCAGTCAATAAATAACTATTCTTCATCGATGATCGATTCGAAATCGATGAGTGTCGACTCTGAATCGATGAGAATCTATCTTGAATCGAAAAGAATCTGTATTTCTTCCATAAGAAATAAATTTGAATCAATAAAAACTGAACTTCAAATTGATAAGAATTAATTTGAAATCGATTGAAAATCGATTTTAATGGGTGGAAATCGATTTCAAAATTATTATCATCATAATTCGAAAATTCCCTATTTCCGGACGTCAAAAAATGCAGAAATTGATCGAACCAACATCAAAAGTTCTCTCCACTGCAAAAAACCTTCCATAAAAATAAATTCCCTTTATGAATCGACAAGGCAAAATAACCGATTCGTTCGAAGAAGCCAATTAATCGAGTTCCAGCTCCCCCGAAACGCAGCCTCCCAACTGCAACACTCAATTCCATCGATAGCGCGACTCCCCATCAATCCCAGTGTTCTCGACAATTTTCTGGTCGCTTTTCGACGCCGATTCACACTCGAGCGGGTTTAAGGTCGGCTTCATTTTCATATTTCCCCGTCACCATTGTTCGCGGACTTTTCATTCGAAGCGGGACGTCCAACTGCGACAATCTCGAATTTTCCTCGTTTTTCCTCCTCGACGAACAATGGAGTTATTCGCGACGCAGTTGTCGTGGACGGAACAAACGGATACAACGTAAACGTTTGGCCGGACTGACAGTTAGGAATTTTCAATTTTACAATTTGGATTTAATTGGTGATTTATGATGGTAAACATTAATGACGAAACAGATTATCTTTTTTCGGAAATTTTTTCTTTTTTGCGAGTTTTTGAAATGTTCAGAAACGATTCTCATCGGCTTTCGATCGGATTCGATTTCGACTCGGATTCAGACTGAACGAGATTGAATGAAGACTTGGCGTTCTTATTTTTTTTTCTCAAATTGCTGAAATTCCGATGTTCAATGATTCAATGAAATGAAATCGATTATCGATTCGAAATCATTCGACATCAATCAAAATCGATTCTTGTAGATATAGAATCAATTCCTATTTGCCGAAAATTGGTTCTTATCGACTTGAAATCGACCCTTATCGATTGGCGATCATTTTTTCCCGATTATAAATCGATTCTCGTCAATCCGAAAGCTACACTTATCGAATTGCAATCGATGCCTAATTCGGGATTGTTTTTGTCGACCGAAATTGAATCTTATTGATTCAAAATCATTTCTTATGGATTCCAATTCGATTCTCACTGATTTGAAATTGACTTCTATCTAAATTTATTTCTGTCGATTTTGAATCGATCATCAATTCAGAATGATTCTTTATCAACCAAAATTGATTCTTATCGTTCAAAAATTGAGACTCTTTTACCAAAGATCGATTCTTATCGACTTGAAATCGGTCCTCATCGATGAACGATCGATTTTTCTCATTTGAAATCGATTTTTGTCGATCCAAAAGCTACTTTTATTGACTTGAAGTCGATCACCTATTCGGAATCGTTTTTCGTCCGCCAAAATCGATTTTTATGGATTCAAAATGTGTTCTGGATGATTTTAATTTGCTTATCACTGATTCGAAATCGATTTCTATCAATCAAGATAAAATGATATATATATATATATATATATATTATAATAAATTTAGAAATAATTTTTATCGTTTCAGAAGCGATTTTTGTCGATTTCGAACTAATTACCGATAAGAAAATCACATTTCGTTAACCGAAATCAACACTTTTTGATCGATATCTACTTTTGTTTACCGGAAATCGATTTTTATCGATTCGAAAGCGATCCTGATCTATTGATAATCGATTTTTATAGATCCGAAAGCTACTCTAATTGAAATAAAATCGGTGACCCATTCGGAATCCTTCTTTTCGGGCTGAAATCGATTCTGATATATCCTAAATCAGTTTTAGTCGATTTCGATTCGATTCTCATTAATACGAAATAGATTCTTATCAATCATGAATTAATTTTCGTCTATTCATCATTGATTATTTTCGATTCAGTTGCTGTTCTTGTCAACTAGAAATCGATTATCGATTTGAAATAATTCTTCATTGACTGAATTCGATTCTAATTGATCAAAAATCAATTCGTCTGAATCCAAAATCGAAATATATTGACTTGAAATCGATCTTCATTGATTCACGATCGATTCATCCCGACTTAAGATCAATTTTCATCGATTTAAAAGCTACTGTTATCGAATTTCAATAGATGGCCCATTCGGAATCGTTTTTCGTCTACCAGAATCGAATCTGACAGATTCAAAATCAGTCAGAATCGATTTCAATTCGATTCTGACTGATTAAAAATCGACTGTTATGAATCAGGAATCAATTTATCTACATAACGAATCGATTTCTATCGATTCAGAAGAGATTTTTGTCGATTTTAGATCAATTATCGATCCAAAATAATTTTTTATTGATCAAAACTGATTCTTATCGATCAAAAATGATTCTAATTCACCAAAAAATCGATTTTCATGGACTTGAAGTCAATCCTCAACAATTGATAATCGATTTTTCCGGATTCGAAATTGATTCTCACCGATCTGAAAGCTACTTTCATCGGATGAAAATCGATGACACATTCAAAATCCTTTTTTTCCGACGAAATCCATTTTGATAAATCCAAAGTAAGTCCTAATCGTTTTCAGTTCAATTTTCATCAATACGAAATCGATTTCCATCAATCAAAAATCGATTTGAAAGCGATTCTTGTCGATCCGAAATCAATTATTCATTAAAAATCATTCTTCGTGAACCAAAATCGATTCTTATCAATTGATAATGAGTTTTAATTGATTTTCGTTCGATTCAAGATCGATTCTTATTAATCGACAATAGGTTTTCAGAGATTGAAAATCGACTCTCATATACGAACAATCGATTATCATCGGCCTAAAAATCGCAGAAAAGACTCCTTTCCTTGACAAAACCTCGCTCTCGATAACGCCGCGGATTTCCTACATGCACATTTCAACTGGGAATCGAGCCGGAATCGTCGTCGCGTGCATCGAAATATCGAGGGAAATGCTCGATTGTAAAAGTGAACGCGCATCCACGCGGAAGACCCTAATGCCAGTTTTTCTGGCCCGCCGAGCGCAAGATGTGCAACGCACCCTGCGCCCGAAATAGATGCTATCGAGGAATTTTATCCTCCCAGTTCCATATCATTTTTCTGACACTGATTCGCAAGGTTACGCTTTCTCGCGTTTCGCGACGGAACGGAAACGCTTTTCTCTCGGCGGATCCGGCGATGCGTCAGCTCGGGAGACAATGATAAGGGCGATAACGGCTTGTTTTGGGTGGAAAAGTGTGCGATATTTTTGGAGAATTTTGTCTTTTATTTCGGGATGGACGAATTCGGTTTATTTGTGGTGAAATTTGGATCATTTACGGTCAAATTCGAGATATTTGCCTAGCGAACAAAAGTGATTAGTAAAAAGTAAAAAATAACGTAGTATAATTTGAGTTTAACAACATAATGATGAAATTTCGAGAATGAAGAACTTCCGAATTTTAAAATGTTTTTAAGAATGGAAAATTCTGAGACATTTTTGCGTTTTTGAATATTCTAATACTTTTCGAACTTCGGAATTTTATAATAGTTTAAAACTCCGAAATTCTAAGACTTCTCAAATTTCTGAAAATTTTAGAATCTCGAAATTTAAGAACTTTTCAACTTCAGAATTGTGAAAAATTCAGAGTGCTTGAAAAATTCTCAGAAATTTGAGAATTTCGGAAACTTTGGAATACTTCAAATTATGAAATTGCGAATTCGTTAGAAACTTCCAATCCTGAAATTTCAAAAATTTCGGAAGTTATAGACTGCATGAATTTAGAACATGCAAAATTTCGAAACTAAAGAACTTTTGAGATTCAAAATGTTAAGAAACCTTAAAATTCTTTGACACTTCTGAAACCTTCCAAATTCTGAACAGTTCAAAACTTTAGAATTTTATGATTTTCGGAAACTTCGAAATTTCAAAACTTTTCGAACTTGTAACTTTAAGAATTTGAAAACTAAAGAACTTCTGAACTTCGGAATCGTTCAAAACTGTTTAATTTTTTAGAATTTCCGAAAATTCCAGAGTTTTAGAACTTAGTATCTCTGAAGTTTTATAAGTATCCCAAAACTACAACTTACCAAAACTTTACAATGCTAACACTTCAAAAATTCCAAAACTAAGGAGCTTTTGAACTCAAAAATGTTTTGAAACTTTTACATTCACGACATTTAGAAATCCTTTAAAATTCCGAAACGTTTGAAGTGCAGAATTTTATATTTCTCGGAGAGTCCAAAAATTTTGAACTTCTATGCTTCAGCACCCCAATAATTATCTAGAACTTTTAAAATTCGGATTTTTGGGAACTTTACAAATTTCATGGCTCACCCAAAATTCAAACTTCAAAATTCCCCGCAAGTTCAGACATTCTGAAATGTTCAAGAAATTCGAGATTCGAAACTTTCAAATCTGCCAAAATGTTGAAAAATTCCAGAACTTCAAAAACTTCAGAACTCTATGATTTTCCTGATTGAACTTCAAAACGTCCGAAGCTTTGAAAACTGCAAAAACTAAAAAATTACAGAACTTCACAACTCGAAAACTCTAAAATGCTTCCAAACTTTGGAATTCATACAAATTAATACAAACTCGAAAATCTGAAATCTTTGGGAATCACGGAATCTCATGAAAATTTGAAATTCAGACTTCGAAATTCTCCTCAACTTTCAAACTTGTTATATTTCTGGAAACTACAAAATTCCAAACTGTTAAAACTGCCGAAATTTCCAAAAATTCCGAAACTTGCATAACTTTAAAACTTCATAATCCTTCAAAATTCTAGAATTCTGAATGTCTGAAGCTTCAAAAACTCCAAAAACATCG
>JAPYZK010008096.1:0-13868 GCA_030522785.1 Platygaster equestris
TCCGAAAAATTTCAAAATTTGGTAGTGGTCAAGTTTTGGAATTATGTTGTCAAGTTATGGAATTTTTAAGTTATGAAAATTACGAGAATTCCAAAGCTTGAAATTTTCAAAATTTCTCAAATTATTGGATTTTCAGGTTTTAACGATTTTGTATGAATGTAAAGTTTAAAGGATTTTGAATTTTCGCAGTTGCAAAGTTCCGGGATTTTCATAATTTTGGAGTTTTCGAACTGTCCAAGTTTTGGAAATTTTTGAAGCTCTACATTTTCAGGATGATCAAAATTTTTCAATTTTGTGACTTTCAATAATTTCACAATTTTTCAAATTCTGAAGTTTTCTAGAATGTCAAAGAATTCTGAAGACCCGAAGAATTCAAAAATTCAGAAGTTGTCAAGTTTTCGAATTTCTGAAGTCATAAAAATACGAAAGTATCGAAACCTGAAAGTTTTGAAATACCAAAAATTTTCTCTTCAAAAATTTTCTGGAGTGAAATATATCACTACGGAAAAAATAAAATTTTACTCATTTTGTCTACACTCCACACTCAATATAAATTTGCAGAATATTACCTCAACTCAAGAAAATCTTCACTCAACAAAATTTATGGCTTGTACTACAATCATAAACCATGTTTGCTCGAAAAATTACAACTTCCCAGATAAAACTCGACCCCTATCGACTCCTCCTCCGTCTTTCCCTTGCTTCCTCATTTTCTCACGTGCTTCCCCGAGCTTCATATTCCAGAATTCTACCTGAGGTGCAAAACAAGTGCCTCTAATCTCCTTTCTCGCTCTTTCCCTCTATACCTCGCCCGAACGGGATACCAACTTGATATCAGTCTTGAGCATCTCTCGCACTTTGCATGCTCTTCATCAAAACACGCAACAAACTTTGCCGAGTCATATCTCGCGCCGCTCGATAGCACAGTTTACGCGCTATCGCGGTCATACTTATCGAAATAACGATTTCCGCTTCCGTTATGCGATTGGAAAACGCGGGATACGCTTTTGGCCGGGACACCTTCCGACTTTTGCCCGTGCATTGTCGCCAATTTATCGGCCAAGACCGTATCGCTGACTCAGTATTTGAAAAATCATGACAAACTTTTGAATTCGAAAGTGACTGTAATTTTCCCTTTTTTTCCTCATTTTTTTGACCTCGTTTCTTGAAGCCTCGGGAACTTTGAAAAGTGTCTGCGGAGTAAAACTAGATAATCCTGACAAGAACGTAATAAGAAATTTCGTTTGGAGAGGGCTAAGGTGCTTTTTAATCGAAATTTAACAAGTTTTGGAGGTGAAGTTTCATCGGTGAATTATGAAATTTTTATCAATTCTCCGAATTTTCGGAGTTTTCTGATCTCTTTCGAATCTCTTAAATTTCTAAAATTTTTGGAATTTTTTCAATCGTTTAAATTCTCTAGACTTTTGGAATTCTCTAAATACTCCAAATTTTAAAAATTCGCAAAATTGTTAAGAATCTTGAAAAGTTAAAAACGTCCGAATAATTCAAGTTTATTAAGTTTCAGAAATTCGTAAAATTTTCGGAATTTCAACAATAATTATCGGAGTATTGTGAATTTGCAGAATGTCTAACTGGATTTTATGAAAATTTGCATAATTATGAAAATTTTGAAAATTCCACAAAGTTTGAGAATTTTGCAAATCCTCTGAACTTTGAAATTCATCGAAATAGTCAAAAATCTTGAAATATTGTATACAAATATTATGCAGTTCTAGAATTTTAAAACTTTTTTACAACTTTGAAATTTCTCAAATTTGTGAAATTTTTGATTTTTCAAACATCTTAAAACATCGAAATTTTTCGAAATCCTCCAAACTCTCACAATTCCCGAAATTGTTGGAAATCTTGGAATGTTAGATATATCCCAAATTATTAAGTTTCTCAAAATGTCAAGAATTCGTAAAATTTTCATAATTTCAAGAACTATGAAAATTGTATGCAGTTTTAGAATTTCAAAACTTTCTTACAACTTTGGAATTTCCAAAATTTTTGAAATTTCGAAATTTTCAAACCTCTGAAAACATTTCAAATTATCGAAATCCTTTAAATTCTCAAAATCTCCAAAATAAAATTGTTGAAAATCTCAAAATGCTGAAAATGTTCCAAATTAAGTTTCTCGAAAGTTTTGACACTCGTGAAAATCAGTACTTTTTACTTTTTTTTTTCCAAATATACTTTTTGGCAATCTGCTAGATTTTTCAAATTTCCGTGAATTTCGGGGAATTTTTCCAGAATTTTTCAGAATTTTCCCTCAGTCTCCTTCCTGGCTACGTGCTTGAATCCTGAGGTTTATCAAGACAATATTTGAATCTTTTATGTTATAATAAAGAGGCGAAAAGTCCTCTTTCAATCCAGACACTTCGAAAAAGTGAAAAAAAGTTCACTTTCAACGCACGGGCTCCAGGACACACTGACAAACACAAAAAAAACTCGCCCGGGCAAAGAATAAAAGAGTTCTAGGTAGTAAAAGACCGAAATGGCACTACCGGAACGAGCAGGGCGTGCAATTTTTCCCGGCTGCATTGTCCCGCGTGTCTCCGATGAAAAATCTTTCATACAATACGAAATGATGTACAGCCACTGTGTTTTCACTAAATTTTCATGCCTCACCATGCATTTGGCGGGGTTCTTTATTTCGCCGCGTGTCATTATCTACTGCCGCGAGACCTGTAATCGACACTTGCTTTTTACTTCGCGTAAACAATTTTTTTTCTACCACACCTACTCTATAAGTTTCGCGGAAAAAGGGGGATTTTGGGGGAAATTCACGTTTTCTTTCGGATGAGGTTGTTGTTACTCCAGTTGTTTATGCAATTTTATATCATCTATTCATGCTTGATGAAAGTGACGAGATAATTTTGACCGGTTAATTTTTATTGATACACGAAACATTTCATAATTGTTCGAAATTCTCACAATTTTATTACTTGATTCCGAATCTGAATCCCCAGGAATTTTCGATGGACCGAGGGATTCGGTGGTATTTACGAAACTAAATCATGAATTTGCAATATTAATAGGTTATTCGGTATTCGAGAATTTCCATGCATTTTCAGAATTTTCTATGTATTTTACAAAATTTAATGGATTACATTAAGATGTAAAATTTACGAAAATTTCACAGGATGTGTTAAGTAATCAATATCTATAAACTGTCGATCTATTTTGGGAATTTATTCGAATTTTGTGACCAATTTTGAAACGTGTTCAGTAGTTTTTACCCAGTTAAAGATTTTGTAGAAATTTTGAATAATTTGTGAGAATCAAGGTAGTATTTTTTATACAGGTATAAAATTTTGGAATTTTGATGAACTGGCGAATAATTTCTATCATGTTTTTGTTCATTTTCGAAAATTTCAAGTCAAAACCAAAATGTTAAAGAAATAAAATATTACACTCAATAGGTATCTTTCAAGTCCAGATTCACTTTATTCGAGCAAAAAATCTGCTGATCTATATTGAGCGGGCAGTCCACTCAAAATGAGTAAGATTTCAATTTTTTGTTGAGTGACATTTCACTCAACAGAATTATTTGAATTTTAATATTTTTTTTCAAAGGGAAATATCATTCTAAAATAAGTAAGATTTCACTTATTTCTAATTGAATTTCAACTCAAGTTTGATTTTCAAGATTTTCACTAAATTTGAGTGGATCTCAAATTGGGTCCACTCAACGAAATTCAGGAAGGGATACTTTTCCAACAATTATCGAGAATTTTTTTAAGAAGATTTTAGAAGAAATTGAGAGTGTACGAATTCGAAAATACGAAAAAAAATATTTGAAAATCATGATGAACGAAAATTTTTCAATTTTCAGCCACTTTTCTTCAAGCAGTTACGAGATTATCTTTCAAATCCCCCCCACCCCCCCACACCCCCCCACACACAAACAAAACAAACAAAAAAAACAAACAAACAACAAAAAAAAAAAAAAAAAAAAAAAAAAAAAAACAAAAAAAAAAAACACAATATCTCCCAGAGACAAAAAAAATCGCTCAATACAAATTATCTCCATTTCCTTCCCTCCCAAATGTTCCGAAAAATCGCCCAACAACCTCCTCCGCAATCCCTCGAGTACCGATTCTTCCTATTCGCGTTTCCATACCAAAGTGGCCCAGCCGGCGCAATAAATTCGCCCACTCCCGCGAATCCCCTCGGAATGTTAAAAACCCGAGCACACGAAAATGCGGGGCGTCGTTGAACAGCGCGGGACCCCGTTATCGCGATCGGGGTTACGGCGATTCAGACCGCGGTCATTGTGTGTACGGCCGGGTATTTTTCAGCGATTTCTTATTCAACGTCGCATCGACGCCGAGTAACGGGTCCCGGCTCGCATACCACAACGATGTCGCACGTGCATAACGCCATGAGACCGATGCATAATAACGATTTCCACGTGAAAAGCGCGAAAGGCGCTCCGCCGGTCGCGTGTACCGGACGCGCCGATGTCCCTTAACGAAGGATATTAGCATTTCCGCGAGTCACTGGAACGGGGCCCTAGCCGCGGCAGCGGGAGCTGCGCCGCCGTCGTCCTTACCTACGGTGAAAGGACCTGACCCGAGCGATGCGAAACATGGCGCAAACGCGCCGCGATGCAATTAGCACGCGATCCGGCTGACGTTCGGGCCCCGATTCCCCGGCCCCGACGTCCCACGTAACGTGCGCGCTCCTCGTAATCGCGGAAGTAACCGGCCGGGAATCTAAACTGCTCATCGCTGAAACGGTTAAACCGAATCTTTCGCGGCCATTAGCACCTGTAAGGTCGACGAGCCACGCGGGACGAGAGTGGCTTCCGTTTCGAGCGGCCATTTAGATACTGCACGCATTCGCGGTAACGAACCGCATTCGTGAAATACGCGGGGAATATCGGCTAAGCCCGCGAGGGGATAACGAGGGGCCAGAAATGGGGCTTTTATCTATTCAAATGCCTCGCAACGGTTGGGACCGCGACGCCGATCGCGGACGCGATTCAGGAGGATGCGGGAGGATCGAGGTATTTTCAGGAGGGGGCTGCCGATGGGTTTCTGTGTCGTTGGGAGATTCAGGAAAGGAGGAAGTTTGCGAGTTGAGTGTTTGTGGGGGATGTTGGAGGTTGTGGTTGGATTTTGGGGGGAAATGAGAGGATTATTGTGGGTGGGGGGGAGGGTGCCCTTGGTTAGGATATGCGGGAAGTTATTGAAAAAGGGATCGCTTTTTCTGGTTTTTTCAAGATTTGTATAAATCAGTGGCGGATCTGAATTTCGAATAATACAAATTTCTAGGACGGACAGCAGCGTATGTCGATAAAAAATAGCATTTTTTCGATTTTCAATCCTAGAAATTAACGACGTTTAGTAAAATTATAAATTTTTGAGATTTCATTGTTACAGTGAAACGTGCTCGAATGTTTCCGGATGTTGAATTTGTTTAATTTTGAAAACTTCGGACTGCAATCTGTAATAATGAGAAACAGAATTTTCAGGATCTCGATTTTTCAAATTACCAATCATCAATTCACAATATTGTGTTCGCAAAAATATTTCAAGTTGCTGAATTTCAAATCTATTTTATCTGTTTCTTAGATTTCACGTGTGAAGTACAATTTTTTAGTATTTCAAATTCTCGAAACCACTTGTTCTTGTCGCGAAATTTTTGGAAATTTTACTTTTTTTTGGAAAAGGGTCTAAATTTTAAGTGTGTTCAAAACTGGGATTTTTGGATTGAGAAATTCATAATATCAAAAAAGAAAGGTTTCGGAAATTCGAATCTCCAAAATCACCATACAATTCGAAAACTTGTATTTTTCGAATGTTCTGAATTTTTGAATTAAGAGATTCTATCATTCAAAAACATAATTTTCGAAAATTTGCATCTTTAAAATCACGATATTATTTGTCACCGTAATGTTTTTCAAATTTTCTAGCCTTTAAAAAAGTATTCAAAAGTTTCAAAACTTCAAATTTGTTTTATCTTGGAAATTTTCGAAATTTGAATTCTAACACCACAAATTTGTCGAAGTTCTAAATTATCTTAATTTCAAAATTATAACTCCAAATTCACCGAAATTTCTCTTTCTTAGCAAGTTATGTTAAAGCTTACATTTTCTAAATTTCGGTAATCAAAATCACCGAAATTCTCAGGACATCAGAATTTCAGAAATCGGAAGTCCAGAATTATTGAAAAATTTCGGAATTTCGAAGATTGTGAATTACACAAATTTTGAAATTCGAATGTTTGTAATTTCTGAAACTTCTTAAGGCTACAATAAACAAAAATTGAAAAATCAGCAACTTAACACATTAAAAAATTAAAATCCAAAAATTCAAATATTCAAATAACAAAATATAAACATGAATAATATCAAACTATAAAATTTTACACTTCGAAAAATGAAAAATTCTATCCCATAAAGTTCTACAGAAACTTCGAGCATTCCCAAAGCTTCGAAATCCAAAAATTTTCCATATTTTTAGACTTCCAGATTCCGAAACTTCAAAATTCCCAAAACGTCGAAAATTCCAAAAACGCACGTTTTTCGGAATTATAATTACACATTTTTTCATTTTTGTATCAAATTCAATCAATCAAATAAATGAATTCAAGCCAAATTAACAATTTCCACTTCCCTACTTCCACTGAAGTAAAAACTCAATTGACTCTAAAATAAATAATTTCCTATATTACACCAACAAATGATCGTTTTCCGCTTTTGCAAAAATTTTATCGGCTCATCAACCCCCCCCCCCCCTCCATAAAAAATACGTTAAATCTTATCCAAGTACGAAATCACCCCAGAAATCAAACTTATCATTTCCGTCAGCCATTACTGATTCAAGCTACGATTTCTTCCAAAAGCAGTATCTGGATCTGCATGACTTTCTAATACTTCCGCAGCGCGACACGTAATTCCCCATTCCTGCCACGATCGAGGCCCCATTCTTTTTCGAGTATTCATACCCACAATGCCAGTAGGTCGCATTACCGCGGTACAATGAAACAAGTCTGATAACTTTATACGGCGGCCCCGGTCTTACCCGAGTGTCATGCGAATTCAAGTACCGTTTTAGTTGCCAGCCGGGTTTACAAACCCGTATTAAATCACCCTAATTAAAGACTTTTCCCGCATCAATCTGCAAGAGGAAGGCGCAGAAAATTGTTTCGCATGTTCGAACGAGATTGAAAGAGACGCGCAAGAAATCATACCACAAGAATAAGCCCGCTGACAATGGCGTGCTCGAGCACGAAATGCCCGGCACATCTAGTGTGAGAAATCTTACGTGTTTACATGACAAAACACGACATTCCTCCATGTCCGCACGCGACGATCTCCATGAACTCTTCACCGCTCGGCTTCATAAAATTAGTTGCGTTTTTTTGCGCGGGACCCGGAGAAGTGAATCGCATTTCGCACGAAAAGAATGGCCGCAACGTGTTAATTCCGTTTCAGCGAACAGTTATAGGTTCAGTTGCTGAGATTGTACGACTGTTTGATTAAGGTGGTTAGTTGGAAGTAGAAATGCAATCAGGAAAGTTTTTCGATTCGCGAATGAATTAAGGTGTTTTTTATGCACGGTTTTGTTTTGGACGATAATTGATAGTTGTTTTGATGCAAAGAGGTTTTACTTAATTACTGATGAATGGGGGAATACCTGCGACTAACGATAAGAAAGGAGAAGAGTTGTTCTAACTTTGTCTGGAGATGAATGTTCGGAACGAGTTCGAATATTCTGTACGAATCTTTTGGAATTCATTTGGAATTAAATACCGATTATGCGAAATTGATTTTCCTGAATCATTTAAAATTGAATGTTCAGCAAATTTAGGAACATTCTTTAGGTTGGCATTTTTTTATCATGTCACATGATTTGGATTACTGATTTTTTATTCTTCAGTGAGATTTTTGAGTTTTGAGTGTAAGAATTTTGGAGATTCTCATTTTTAAAATTTTTAAGATTCTAAATTATGAGGCTTAGAAATTGGAATTGAAAGATGTATGACTGGGAATTTTCGGAATTTCGAGTCAAAGAAATTATTTCTTGAGAGTTCCAAAATTTTGATTTCGAAAATTTCAAAACTCGGAATTTTTGGATTCTGAAAATTCTTTGAAGATTTACGAATCTAAATTTTCGAGCGACTGAATTAAAGAATTAACGGACGGATCAAAAAATGTGAAATTCGATACTTTTGAAGTATTTTAGATGTCGAAATATTTAAATTTCAATTTTTGAAAGCCTATAAATGTTTCAATTTTGCCAATTTTTTTATTTGGATGTCTAATCTGAAAATTTAATTTTCGAAGTTTTAGCTCTTCGGATCCCGGAATTTCAAATTCGGAATGTCGAAATGTAAAAACTTCAGTATATTCAGACTCTGGAATTCGAATTCGAAAATTCACGAATTTGAATCTCTCAAATATACAATGCTTTAAATTTATGAATCTGAATTTTCTAGCTATTGAAATCGGGCATTTAACTGATGATTTGCAAATAACGCAAAAGTTTAAATTTTAAAGTTTCGAATCTTTGAATTTGGAAATTAATTATTTCGATTTCCGAATGTAAATAATTCTGAAATTTTGGATTTCTACACTCAAATTCGAGAACTTTGCGAATTTTAGTTTTTAATATCCAAGTTTTTGAATTCACAAATTTGAATTTTTGAGCTATTAAATTCCAGAATTCAAAAAATCAAAAAATGTGAAATTAAAAATTTTGACAGTTTTGAGAATTGAAATTTTTTGAAGTCAAATTTTCTTGAGCTCGAAAATGCTCGAATTTCACAAATTTAATTTCTTGCAATGCCGAAGTTTCGAGAATTGAGAATTTGAAATTTTTTCGATTTAAATGTCGTATCCGAAAATTAATTTCACGAATTCTTAGATCTTTGAATTCTGGAATTCCAAAATTAAAAATAGGGAATCCAAAAAATTACGAAAATCTAAATTCTTCTACTTTCGAACATTTAAGATTATTGGATTCAATTGTAAACGTTTTTATTTTTGATCGCCGACATCTTGAAGTCGATTTCCAATTTTCGATTTTTGCGTCTATTTTAATAGGGATTTAACAGGGAATTTTTTTTTAAAGGGATAGGGAACGGAAATTGAGCGAAACGAGGGAAAATTCGAGTCTGTTTACGAGTACTGGATTTGATTGGTGAAATTTTTGAGTTGAATGTGGGGAATGAAAGTTATTCGATGATTACTGGTTTCTCACGACAATTTTTAAAATTTTCGAAAACTGAACATTTTCAAGCTTTGAAAATGTGAGACGTGTAACTTTCAAGTATTAAACATTGAAAGAAAATTTCAGAATATGAGAAATTTCATTTCCTGAGAAACCAGTTATCATAAAATAACTTCCAATCCCTACTTTCAACTCAAAATTTCACCCATCAAATCCAGTACTCGTAAACAGACTCGAATTTTCCCTCATCTCACTCACTTTCCCTTCCCTCCCCCTAAAGAAAAAATCCCCTTCCTCTCTAAAACAAACAGCCACTGAATCCAGTATCCCATGTTGCCCAACAAATCCGCGACAAACGCGGTTACCCGACTCGGAGCGCTAAAAAAAACTAATCAGGAAAGTTTTTCGATTTGCAAATACCCCAATCGACATGCTTCTTACGAGGGCTTTCGTTTTCCTATAATTGTCGCTCGGATTCGCGGCGCTTTCCACTCAATTACCCTGGAGAGAGAAATGTGGGACACGCCGAGCGATTTTAACGTCTTCATCCTTTTCCCCCTTTCCTACGTCACAAAAGGCTTTCCGTACAATACCGCATGCCGGGGTACAAGATCTCTTTATCCCGACCTTTCCCGATCTCCACGCTACCAGTCGTGTACTGCGCGAGCGCACGTGGACGCCTGCGTATATAATAATGACAAATGCACCATTTGGAGAAAGACAAGCGCATGCCTCAGCCGAACACCGTTACCGCAATACATTACGGTATGTGTCCTCAGGGTCGTACCGTTCTCACAGAGCAAAAGACACTTAGCGTCACATTATGACTTCCGATTCGCGGGGTAGAAAAACCCGCGTCAGGAAAGGAGCTGCTCGCGAGTTTGTTTATGTAGTTGAAAGCCACGGAGGGAGGGGGTGGCATTTTCTAGTCGGAGCGTAAGAAAAGGCGCTGATTTACTGAGTGGGGTTGATTTTCTGGGCTCGATTAGCCAATTAAGGGATTCTATGATGGATGATGGTATTTTTGAAGAGCCTGATTATTATTTCGGAATGACTGGTTGATTCACAACATTTTTGAACGTGAGCAAACTTCCGGGCTTGAAGAAATAAACATTCTTTGAAACTGCGAAAGTTCTGACATTTTTGAGCTTTGAAAGTACAAGATTCCGTGAAACTTGAGATTATTTGAAATTTACGAAACTTTGAAATTATGCAGAACTTCAGAACTTCGAAATTCTGCGAAAATCCAGAACATTCAAAATTGACACAACTTTAAAAATTTCGAAACTGGAGAACTTTCAGTCTGATAGATTTTAGAATTTCGTGAAATTCGCAAGAAATCAAAAATTCCGAAACTTGCAAAAATTGGAAAACTTCCACAATTTCAAACATTCAGAATTTTCTGAAAATTTTAAAAGTATAGAAATTTGAAATGCTCAAAGCTTAACAGTTCAAAAACTGTGCAATTTCAAAATACGAGAATTTTGAAAATTATCCAAATTCGTCGAGCCTTCAAAGTTCTAAAATTTGGAAATTTTTCAAACTTTTCGGCGCTGAAACTTTCGAATTCATCAAAACTTGAAAAATTTCGAAATTTCTAGGCTTCGAAACTACAAAAACAAAAAAACCCAAAAATCTTTCAATCACACCAAGAAAATGTGAGATAATTCAATCATAACCAAAAAAAATTACACCCCCCCCCCCCTGACTACAATTAAACCGATCTTATCATAGATTCAACAGTCATCATTCACAACGATAAATCCTCACTCCCCCCCCCATATCATAAACCTTCAAAGCAACTCGGAACAGTAATAAAAAAAATTATTCCGCATCGGCAGTAAGCATTGTTTGATAAATCACTGGCGATGAGCATCAAGAAGCTTATTAAAATGCCTCCGTGCGCGTTGAAGAAAATCGAGATCCATTGTGGGAAGCCCGCAATGCAACTATTTTCACACCGCCGCAACCAGCGAAACGCTCTTTCGCTCCCTTTCTGTTCCGAGAGACCGCGGAGTGCTTTGTCCGTCTTTGCCTCCGAAATTTCGGAAAGTAAAATTGCGAAACAAGAGGAAACGGAAGGTAGCGCAGGAAAACCGCGCGAAAGTACGAGTGCATTCAATTCGCGAAATTGCATCACTGTCTGTGGCTCGGGAAAGAAAAGGGGGAAAAAGGACGGCGCAAAGGGCGATTGAAAACGCTGGCGCCGGTTCAAGACTCTTCTTATTCATGCCCCGTATACATGCTAAACGTGTCTTATCTATGATATTAGTTTCCATGGAAAAATTCAATGGGAAAGTGATACCGGACAGATACGAGACTCGCGAGGGAAGCATAGCACGCCAATAATCGTGGGTATCTGGAAAATTTTTCTGCAGCGTATCGAGTTTCTAAAATTCGGGATTTCGTGGAATAACTATTTTCTCCTGAATCTATATGAGTGATATTTTATCTGAAATCAAGAATTGTGGTGATTTTTGGTATTCATCAAAATTGTCCCGTACACCCTGAATTTTTTCGAATGAAAATTCACTCAATTTGTGTTGATATTCTGCAGATCAAGAATGGGTGGGAAGTCTACTCAAAATTAGTGAAATTTTACTCTTCGTGAAGTGACATTTCACTAAAGAAAAATTACTCAAATTCTACTATGTTCCTTTGAGTCAAATCTCACTAAAAAAAAGGTAAATTTTCACTTATTCAGAGTTGAATTTTCACTCAAGTTCGATTTGCACAATTTTCACTCAAATTAAGTAGATTTTCACTCAAAAAAACTCAAGCAGTACGAAAAATTCAATTTTAACACTCCAAATTCGCGAATTTCCAAACTTTTCGTGTACAATATTTCAATTTTTAAATTTTCAAGTTTCTGAATTACACGCAGCAAAATTCATAGTATTCGAATTTTAGTTGTTCGAAAACTTTCGAAATTCAATATTCAATAAATGTCGAAAACATACCCTTTCTCCTACACTTTTCATCACCCAAATCATTAAATCATTAATCAAAACTGACTCGTACTCGATTGACTCATTACTTACACTAATAAAAACACATCCTGGGCAGTTTCAAAACCAATTATCGCAATCTCACGACGAAAAAAAAACCCCAGACCACGTCCGGATAAATCGATTGACCGGGTAAAACACGCGAAAGGTGGAATAATTACATCCCTGTATATTGACTTTTTTCCGCCTGAAGAATGTCGAAAAAAAAACCCCCAAGCAATGTCGTCAAGTACACGGAATGCGCGCAACATTTTCTATGAATATTAAAATACATGATTGGGTCGCCGTGCATTAAAGCTCATTTAAATTTGAATCCATACATGCGAGCTTAAACAAATGCGCGGATTGTCGTTCGTTCGCCGTGCGTGTAGTGTTGTGTGTCAGGCACACGAGCTCAACGTTCGCGAATGCGGTTTCGAGTATTAAATTCTTGTAGTGCACAGTGTATGCACGCAAATTAGAATACCATGGGGCGTGTTCGCATGCACCGAGAGGGGAAGAGTCCTCTGACTGGCGGCCTCTTGACTTTTGTTGGCTTTTCCGCCTGTAACACGATGCTGAATTTTCGCGAGCGTAATTAATATTGTGCCCCAGTTAATTGCTCATCTCGTCTGAACTCGACTATCGACTGCTGAATTTGAAACTGGCGATGCTTTGTCGCCCAGGACGAGCTCGCGTCGAGAGACATGTTTCGTTTGGGGAGGGAAGTTTTACCTTTGTCGGGGAATGTTATTTGCTGGAGGTCATCACACGGACATTTTTTGACAAGTGTTGACGAGGGGATGACAAATTTGTATCTATTTGACTTTCGGAAATGAAGTCCTGAAATTACTGGAATGGAGTAGTTCTAGAATTTTCGAGATCGAAAATTAATTGAGTTTTGACATTTTTGAAGATCTGGGAATTCAGCAATTTGTCTTTCAATACATATTTCTATATTATTTATTATTAATAATCATATTTATTATATATATTATTAATAATATTATAAATTAATAATTAATAATTAATAATATATAAATTAATAATATTATTAATAATAATCATATTTATTATTATATATTATTAAAAATCATATTATTAATAATCATATTATTAATAATCATATAGAAATAATTAATTTCTATATGATTATTATTGATAATCATATTATACGTGTTTCAAAGTTTTGAAGTCTAAAAATTTCGGAATTTTTAAAACTTTGGAATTATGAAGTTTTGAAATTTTTGAAGATCTGGAAATTCCGCAATTTTTCAAGTTTTTACGTATGTCAAAGTTTTAGAGTCGAAAAATTTTGGAATTTTTGAAACTTTAAGACTGTAAAGTTTTGACATTTTTGAAGATCTGGAAATTCCGCAATTTTTGAAGTTTTTACGTATTTCAAAGTTCTAAAGTCTATAAATTTCGGAATTTTTCAAATTTTAGAATTACGAAGTTTTGAAGTTATTGAGTTTTGGAACTTATTGAGCTTCGGAATTTCTATATTTCGAAGAATTGTAAAGTTCTAATGTCTTGAAAGTTCCAAAAATTTTACAAGTTTTCAAAATTTGAAAATTTTGAGGTTTTTCAGAATGTACAAGAACTTTGAAACTTTAAAAATTTCAAGATTGAAAATTTTGACAGTTCTGTAAATTTCGCAAGTTTTAAAGTGTTAGAATATTTTGAAGTTTTGAAG
>JAPYZK010008109.1:0-13487 GCA_030522785.1 Platygaster equestris
TTTTTACAAACATTATCAGCGTGAAAATTTTATTGTTGTTTGAATTTTCAAAATTATTAGGCGCTATGTAATTTTTGAAATTCTGAGCTTAGGGTTTTTAGATATCAAATTTCATTTTGTCATTAATTTCCAGAAAAATGGCTCATCATATTATTATTATGATTTTTTTTTAGTCCACATGTACGTTTTCAAATGTCTTCAACAATTATTAATTTAAAATCTGCGACTATATAACTCCTTATCTATCCAGAAAACTTATCAATTTCACTCGAGATTATTTAGATTGCTGTAGAATTTTCAGAGCTTGTCCAAAACTACCTACATTTCAATCATTTTTTTTTATCACTTTTATTATTGTACTATACAGTTTTTATCATTGACTTCATCATATCGTCAATTTTCGACATTTTTAACTACGATACAATAAATTTGAGTTTCAAATATTTATTTTTTCAGTTTCCATTGCATAATTCATAAGAAAATTGATTCAACACTTTGTTTTCGTTGTACTCGTCTGTTGTCGAAATTTTCTTTCGCCTCTGAAAAGCTCCATTCTCGTCCGAATTTCATTTCTCGTCTGACTATTGGTTGACCTTTTCCATTCGAATTCGAATTTTTACGCTTCGCTGTTGAACTTTGACTTTCATCTTTCCATTCAAGCAATTTGGAAAAAACCGTGAATTTTACTTTGCGTCCATTTTTTCATTATGGAAATACGACAGACAATTTTCAAAAAATGAAAATTTGAACGTGATCTTTTAATGATCATTTTTGCGAAGTTCCTGGATGATAATGATTCAATTTTCGAAATTTCCCGAAATTGATGACAAAAAAAAACTTTTTGTGATCATTTTGTTTTCAGCATATTCAAACTTTTGGAAATTTTTGCTTCAAACGTGGAAAAAGTAGTTAAGTAATAACGGTTATAAACAGAAAAAATGTTTTCTGTTCCAAAAAATCAAATTCACGAATAATAAACAAATATTATGATCGTATACAGAGAGAAATAGATTGGAAAATTCAATAACAAGAGTACTCTATGCAAATAAAACAGAAAATTCGGGAAATTCGTCATATCTGAAGCTTTTTTTGATCGTATTTTGAAATGATTTTACTATTTCATTAATGATTAATTGTATAATGATATCAATTGATAAAATGTGTGCTCTGAGAATCACATCAGAAATATTCATACCTTAATTGGTGCTTTTTTGAAATTATTCATAGGGTTGGAAAAAATGTGCGAATATGGATTTTTGAAGAGTACTATTCCAGTACCGACTGCACGTACTGCTCGTGATATCGCGCTTTTATCCGCGGGAGTTCTGAGAAAATGCTGTTTTACCGCGAATAATTTCACTTCGGGAGGTATTTGCGAGAGGGCATGATATCAATAAAATCCTCGAGTACTTTGCACTTTTTTGCGTGCTTGAGTCGACGGACGAATTCGCGAAGCATTGAAAAAAGCGATTTCTGAAATAACTGTCCTTTCATTTTTGTAATAACCATTTTCAAACCATTTTTCAGCATATATTGTGACTGTTACAAGAATCGAAATTTGAAGTATTTCAAAATATTTGTATTCATATTTTTGAATCCCGAATTTTTTATATTTGAATCGAAAACGCAAAATGAACTTACACGAGCTTCGAAAACCATTGCGAATTCTACGGTTTTTCAATTAAAAACTTGATCAGAAATTACATCGATTTAAAATTTTCAAGCATAGAAAATTAGTATTAAGAAATTGGAAAATCCCCCGAAAATATGTTTATTTCAAAATTAGAAAGTTTCTGTACAAAAAGTCGATCCATTTTGGAATTATTCTGATATTCTCGAACTTATGAATACAGACTTAAAAATTTCATGATGTAATATGTAAGCTTTTCTTTCAATTTTAGTTCACAATCTAGTTGAAAATTTTCAGCTCCTTCCTAATATCTCAGAAATTTCGAAAAAAGGCTCTGGAAATTATTTCCATTACGTGGAAGTGAAATATAGGGAACATTCATTTCGAAAAATACATCATCAACAGTTTGAATTTGACGCTCCAAAAATTATAATTCGCTCACAAAAGTAATAATTTGGAATTTACAACTCCAATGTCCAATTGAAAAAGAAATTTACAACTATATTACAATTTCCGGAACATTTCCAACATCAGAAAGTCTTAAATTTTCCCTATGATTCATTCCAACTCTTCGTTCGCCAAGTTTACATGTAGAAAAACGAAATGTCGCCCCAGAAATGACAGTTAAATCTCCGTCTCAAAATCGTATACCAGCAACAAAATAACTTTTTCCATAAATCTCGAAAAAATTCCTGTTTTGCGGTAGAGTAACAGTTTTTTCCACTAGTGGAAAGGAAGATTGAAAAAAAAACTTTTCTTTTCCCTCTCGTGAGAAAAACCATTTTTTCCAAAATCGGTCGCTTTTTCGACTTGTGAGATACCATTTTAATCCACCTCACGCTAATTTTTCGAATACTCGGAAATCGTTACTCCCGTACATAATTGAGTCGTCAGTCGCAAAAGAAAGAATCCAAATCCAAAATCGGTCCTTTTTTCAACTCGTAGTATAATATCTACTCTTCGCAAAAACTCTATTACCGTTTCAAATTTCGAGACGTTTTTACGACCATGAAAATTCGTTTGAGGAATTTTTTCCCGCGTCCCACACTCTACCGCGAATATGTTGAGACACTTCAGGAATCACGTGGAGTTAATAATATCTGCGCGCTGATTCTCGTCACCATCTTGTATTTTTGCCAAAGCAAATGCTCTGGTATTTCCGCCCGATTCGTTTTTAGAAAATTCGCGTCGTCTTCAGATTTTCCCCGATCGATTAAATTGATCGATGAGTTTACTTTGGAAAGCAAGAGCGATGATTTTCGGCGAAAACAAGTTTTGGGGAGGTTATTTTGAAGATAATTTTTGGAAATGAAGATATAGGAGAGTTCGAAACGTGATTTTGAGAGTTCATAGACCTTTCGTTTTTGAGTATTTAGGCTAAAAAAAGGTTTGGTGATAATTAGTGAATTTTTTGTGGTAATTCATCATGGAATAGTTACTTGTTCGTATTTAGTAATTTCGTAATCAGTACCAAAAAGGGTTAGGTGAAAATCACTTGATTTTAATTTTGGTTCTTGATCAAATTTCGTAATATTCAGCATTATTGTTCATGTTTAGTACTGAGTACTAGAGTTTGCTCGAATGTCTGAATTTTTTTCCTTAGAGATCGAATTTCGATTTTGTAAAGGCAGCGAATGACAACTCTGAATGATTACCTACTTGATCCGAATCGATCTTTTTTTGGCTGTCTTCTATCGATTTTGAAAATTTATAGAGTTCAGGAATCGAATTTCTAGAAATATTCGACTCAAAATTCTTACAGTTCTAAAATTCCGATTCTTGAAACTTTGAGGCATACAAGATAAGAACTTTTTATTGCGATCCCGAATTTCAATTTTGAAATTTACGGAAAATTATGACAACTAGATTTTCACTCATTAACAATGTACCCATTCACTTGTTGATTCATTCCGGATTGATGAGATAAAGCAATAAATACTGCAATCGTGAGAATCAGACTTCGGTTAGCAAAAAGTTAATTTTTTAACTATCCGATAAAAATATTAATTAATGAATGAAAACAATGAAAATCATTGCCACGTAAAAATCGAAGATATCACGAAAAACCCGTTCTGCCAACGGGAGGTTAATTACCCGAAAATTACTTTGGTCGCGGTCCAAAATCACTTCAGGATCTACTAATTAACTTCCGCTGTAAAAACACACCCAGAAATACCCCAGACACCAAACTTTCCAAAATCAACATTGTATCTCAAAAAAATGCGATTAGTGATGACCTCTCTTTCACCCTTGAAAAAACTAATAAATAAATTCAATCCTGTTTATTCACAGCATTTTCAGCGTTTTCTGTTCTATTCTCAATATTTTCCATTTCCAGATTTGTAGTCTTCAAAACTGTAACCTCATGTTTTTGAAATTTTGAAAGATTCCCAAATTTTTCGAAAACCTGGAAAATTAATAACCCTATGAACGATACCATCCAATCTAACTTAATCTGACCTTGAAGCGGGCCGTTGAGTACCTTAAAGCGGGCTGTTGAGTCCGTTAAAGCGGGCTATTGAGTGTTTCAAAATAGGCTGTTGAATCCGTCAAAGCGAGCTGTTAAGTGCCTTAAAAGCGGGCTGTCGAGTTCCTTGGACCCATGACTATTCTGATCGCTGTCAGATGGTACGGTTAGGGAAATGGGTTTGGAAAACTCAACAGGCGGCTTTTAAGGCACTAAACAGTTTGATTAAACGGGTTCAAAAGCTCTTTTGAAGGCACTCAACAGCCCGCTTTTTAATTTTTTCATCATATATTGAGGTCGCTTAGATCGTGTTCAACAGTTAGACTTTAATAAACAGGTTTCATCCATTAAAACCTCTTTCGCAACTTGATTCTCGTGTTTAGTGTAATTTAATGCATAATTAACAAAATATTTAAAAGTTTGAACTCCGTTTCAGAAAAAGGAGTAGCTGAACTGTCGCCTGGTTTATATTCACATCAGTTCATCTTTCTCAACTGTAAAAATACAAAATGTTTCTTCATCTCTCTCCATCTTTCAACGTTGACGTCAAAAAAATAAAACAAAGAAAATCTCGAATTCACTCTGGAATAAGTACTGTCTTCTTCATTTTCACGAAACCACTGCAGTATTTACATTCTCACAGCATAATTCGATGGAACAATACAGATTTTCATCCCTTTCGTTGGCAAACAAAATGACAAGAAAAAAACAACAACAAACTGACGCGAGTGCATCTCGTGAGAGAGAGGAAAGCGTTGACAGAATAAAATACGAACGAATGCTCAAGAAAAGCGCGCCCGTTCAAAATAATCCGAGTTGCTCTATAAATATACAACACGACACTCAGTCCCCTGCGACGCGTCGCGATGTTCAGATGTGAACTAATTTTCCGAACTCATTCAAAATTTTCACTCTCTACCTCCAAAACCTCGAATCGACCCGAATTTTCCCCAATCGAACGGTGAATTTTCCGGAAACGAGCACGCCTCGTAATTCGGCGTTTTCCATGGTGAAAATGACTCTAGAATCCAAATTTTCCAAAACTAAACACACCGTATTTGTTGGAACTTTCTAATTGAACATTTTCACGATGAAAACGACTCTAGGATGTGAATTTCCCGGAGGAAAATGTGACCGGGAAAGTTTGTGACTGTTTATTGCTGTGAATTTTCGAAATGGAGAGATTAAGTGCAGCGGAAGCGTTGAGAAGAAAAGACAGGAGAAAAAGGAGGAGAGGGTGGACGGTGGTAGGACATGAACTTCGGTGAGAGGGAAATTTGATATTGAGCAATCTCAGATTAAATTCCATCATTTTGTATAATTTTATGTTTATCAAATTTCATAATCATTTTATGCTATTGTAATATACAATTTTTTTTCTCGTTTTATTGGGGTTTTTACATGGGAAAATTGGTGGAATGAGTAATGCTGTTAAGGGTAAACAAGAGAATTGGGTGATTTCTCTGTGGGTAAATGAGAAATCTTGATGTGGTAGATAGGCAAGGAAGAGTCGCCACCTTTGAAGTGTAGTGAGAATGTTTGATGATGTGAAGGAATGATTTAGTTGCATGATACATAATGATGTGAAGACGCAGAGGCTTCGAGCGAAGGTAAATAATTCGGGACAGTTACGTGAACCTATAGGGAATTCGAACTTTAACTCATGGGGTGAAGGAAAGGGTTGAAGTCCTGTCTGGAATTGATGAATGATGAAGATTTGAAATCAGAGCATCAGTAGGAGGTGGTATTTGACAATGATTTGCAGTCACTGTCAAAGATTCGGAAAACTCAAGGAATTTTACGATAATCACGGAATCTCAGAAATTTTGTTCCATACAAGATTGTTAGAAAACTTTTTACTAACTTAAACTTTGAAAAATTGTCTAAGAAAATGTCTAATCTATCTAAAAATGCCTAAGAAATCGTCGTGCATTATTTTAAACTTCGTATCCATATAAAATATAATGTCTGACTTATTTTTAGTGAAATAAAGAACGAAAATTTCGATATAAAAAAGTACTGTAGGATGTGCGTCTTTTTTCGTCAAAAATGTGTCGGAGCGCTATGTTGGTTATTTTTCTTCCAGAAGATCAGGAAATTGAAAACATCTTCAAAAGAACCTTTGACTTTTCTGCACTGATGAAAAATCCTCGAAATATCGAATTTCAAAATCTGAAGGTTCCAAGATAAAACGTGAAAAGCCAGAAACTTTATCATCGATCCCAAAATTAAGGCGAAAAAAATCTATGATTTCTCATGGTGGGATAAATTATTTGATGCAGTATGCAAAAGTTAATTATTATTTCGACAAAAAAGCTAAGCTTATTCATTTGATGTGTTTAATCGTAATTAATCCCCCCCCTTCTCCACCGTTTTAATTGTACAATTGTATTATGATTATAAAAATTATCAGGCTACAGAAAAGCTTAATCAATTATGAAACTGAATCTGCCTACCCAAGGCAAAAAAATTCGTGTTTTTTCTATCCTTAGTAGAAAAACACTGCAAATATTTTCATATAATTCCATCGGAAAATTGATTCTAGGTACACTCATTTCGAAATATTAAGAGTTGAATATCTTTTCATGTGAAGGGAAATATTTAATTATGTATGATACAGAATTATGTCAGCTTTTAAACAAAAAATATATATTATAAAAATATGTTCTTTAGTCCGAAAGTTTTTGGAATTAATAATATTCGAACATAAGTAATTTGAACATTGTTTCGAAATTTGAATCACAAAATAATCCGAAATCAGACAAACGTTCGAAATCGAAAAATTCTTCGACCCTACGAATTTTTCAGTCAAATTGAGACGTAAATAATTGAAATTTCAGATTTTACATCTATATGGTTCAATTTTCGATGATTAACAGAAAAATTCAGTACCGTCATCGAATGTTCCTGATTTAGTTCGAGATGAGCTTGTAATTCGAACTCTCAAACAAATTTTAATTACAACTCCCAGGCTGAAATTTTCATGTCTTGTCACGATGTTAATCAACTTGCAGTTATTAAGGGAGTTTCGCCTCGAGAATAAATTTGAGACTCGAAAATATATAAATAACAAAGCAGGTTCAAAAAATGCCATTAAATTATCTCCGTCGAATAAAACTGTACAATACGTCGTTTGGTGAGAATTTTCTTTGAAAATGATTGCATATTATTTTCATATGATTTTCGGAAAAATGCCATTTTTTTCTACTGTATAGCATGTAAAATTTTTTCACTCAAGTAAAAAGAAAACTGCTCTTTCTCCATCTGTAGAAAAAAAGGTGGACAACATTCTTTTTTCACTCGTAAAAAAATTATTTTCTTTCTTCACACACAAAACAGTGGGGCAATGGTCGTTTTTCTGAATTATGCAAAAATACTCGTATTTCGAATCCGTGTGATAGTTACTGATGACTATTCTCAAACTCGTTCAAAATCAGTCACTTTTCCAACGTGTAACGTAGGTAATATATTATTGAACGCTTGTGAAAAGTGGGATACTTTTTCTTCCACTAGTTGTAGAATGTACTATTTTCTGTATAGAATTGGATTTCTCACAACTATAAAGTTTTAATTATTCGTATTTTTTCTGTTCTAGGTGAGTCATGTTTTCATGTACGAAAATTCGACTAGCTAAGATACTGAAAAAGAGTGAGTAATTATGCTAAGGAAATTAATCAGGTGATGACTAAACTGTGACTGAATAATTGCGATCTTAATATATGAACGAGTTTTTTTTATTGGTTTATGGGGAAAAATAAAGTGTTGGAGTGACCAAAAACAAAATTGAAAAATTATATGTCGTTGATTATTTCTCACATATCATTCAATTAAGTCATTTTTACGTCAATCAGATGCATATCAATGTGATAATATAATTACTGTAGCATATAAAAAACGTTGTGCATTAGTATCTTCAAACACTGTACTATCATTCTACCATAATTGGTGCATAACAGTCATGAATGATGGTACAATTATGTGGTGGCAGTTCAATGTTAATCATTCCAGAATCTCATTCTCAAACGTAGTTTCATAATAATTAACAAATGTTTCAGTATACATGATTCATAAATTGTGGCACGTTGTTCTTTGCATCCAAAAAGGTTAAATTTTCCGTCTCAATCATTAAGCAATCATTCTATGATCATGAAATATGATGATTCATAGTACAAACTCATGGTAACATGATGATACAGTGATAACGCGAACATGCATAAATTATTGGAACCTTGAAGATTTCCTCCAGTATCCCTGATTTGCCCATCATTGTACAATAATATCTGCATGATTCATGAATGAATGATTTTCTAATGATGCAGTCACAGTTGAACACAATCTTCGTAAAATCATCAATACAAATAAATACTGCAATGATGGTACAGCATTAACTAAAATAATATTTATACGTGTCTACATGTGTATCGATAATTTTTGCATTTCGTTTTGGACCACATGAACGATTTCAACATTTGAAACTGATTTCTCTATTTTTGGACATCACAGTTTTATTTTGTAACAGAAAATATTGAAATAGTGAATCGCTTTTTCTTTGGTCGACCCTTTTCCACAGTTGTTGTGTATTGAATATTGATATTGATGTACTCCAAGATGATTGAATATTACTTTGATGTACCCAGAGAGGTAATTTAAACATCTGTCTCGAATGCTTCGCTCTTTAAGAAATCATTCATACGCGTGAAATGAGGAAATTATGCCGCAGTCAGGCAGATTAATAATCAATAATATTCCAAGCTCTCAGTAATTACACTAGAAGGTCTTCCGAAGCGTTGTTTAATTGATGCTGGAAATTGTTCGTTATGTATCAGAAATTTTACGTTTTAGGGAGTAATGCTAATTTTTTGTTATTTGGGTTATTAATACTAAAGAGCTGGAAAATGATTAATACTTGGCAAAATCAATCACTTCCCCAAAATCAGTAAGTGTTGACGGTACAAATGTTCGGAAAATCAGAACAGAAAAGCTGAACTAAATAGAGTAAATACGAAGTATCACTCAGAATTTTCAGAAGATTTTGGAAACTCGAGAAATCTTTAAACAAGTATTCTTGTAAATTCGTGAAATATTTTAAACTGATTTTTCAGGGATACTGCATTGTTTTTTCAAATTCATTCTATGTCCCAAAACAAACGTCCCCAAATTTTTTATTCAATACTGCTCATACTAATCATAATAATCTGTGGATAATCCCTAAAATTTATGAAATTTGGAGGTAACTGAAAAAATTTGAAAATTCTTACGACATTCCAAAATAATCATTTTCTCAAAATGTATAAGTTGTTGTCACTGATTTTTTCATATTTTTCCAAAAATGTCATGAAACTCCATATTTGAGCACTTTCAACATTAATTCGGAGTAGGAACAAATTTGCGCTTTCCATTTCCAGTGATTTTCTTAAAATCATCCAATTTTTGACTGACAAGGTATTTAAATTCCTGCTTTCAATTTTTCTAGTCAGGATGTTTTTTCAATTAAGTAAGTTCCGGGCTTAGAGTGTGATAATCAACTTGGTTTCAAGTTCTCTCGACATCGTAAATTTCTGCCTTTCGTTCCCATCAAGTTCAGATTCTTCAAAGTCGATTATTGCCTGATTTTCAAATACTCGCATTTAGACATATACGGTTATTAACTTTTTTGAAAAGTTCACAGAAGTATTGAAATCCTCAGAATTTTGCATTTGTCGGAATATATGGGGCCAAATTCAATTTCTATGGGGTTCCATGGGCATTCGATAGTGTTTCATAGAAATTTAAAAGGTGCAATCAGAATCCTATGGCACCCAATATGAGGCACCATCGCAATTACAACAAGAAAATTCATCCTTCACCATAAATAAACACGCGACTCACATTTTCTCCATAAGATGTCCTGTCCAGTAGAATTTAGTGGTGTGGTGACCATGAGAGAAAGCGGGCGATTTTCCATGGCGATGACTTGCAGGGGGGGGGGGGGGGGGGGGGGGAAAATTCTGAAATAATAAAATTGAAATTTCATTCGCAGATTTCGATTTCTTAATTTTTATATCTTCGGAATCAAGCTGAGGAAACATTGTACATAAATTTTTATTGGAGAGAAATGTGATTTTTCAATTTCTCAGTCGTATTTTCTGAAATTTTCTGCTAATTAACCTTTTTATGCAACAAAATTTTGATTTTTACATTATTATTCTGATGATCCAAATATGTTAGTTTTTTGTAAACATTGCCAAATTTGATGACTTATTTATTTTCGGTTTAATGGGTTCTAGAGTTTTTTAAGTTTTGAAAAATTAGGGAATTTCGGGGTATAAGAGGTTTTGTGAGTTTTGGAAATATTAAATATTTTGATATTTTAAGATTCTAAAAAATTTTGAAGTTTCAGAACTTAGGAGTTCCGTGAATTTTAAAATGTTGGGAAGTTTAGAGGTTTTGGAATTCCAAAGTTTCAAGAAATATGTGTTTCTGAAGTTTTTGAAGTTCGGGTGACTCCGAAAGTTACGAAGTTCAGGAATTTCTGAATTTTTAAAATCCTGAAAAATCGTGGAAGTTTAAAGCTTTAAAGAATTGTGAACAAATTTGAAGGTTTACAAGTCGTTGTTTCGGAAAATTTTGTAGTTCCTGAAATTTTAAAAGTTTTGAAGTTAAGAAGGGTTTTAAAGTTTCGAAGCTTAGAAGGATTTTGAAGCTCAGAAGTTTCGAAATTTCGTAATTTTCAAGTATCGACGAGTTTCGCAGCAATTTTCCATTTTTCAAATCTACTGTAATTTTCCAGTATTGAAGTTGTGAAATTCTGAAGTTTCGAAGAATCATGATTTTCTGAAGTTCCAGAAGTTCAATAAATTATGGAAGTTTTGAAGTTGTGGAATCTTAACATTTCTGAAATTGTAAAAGAATTTCAGAGTTTCAAAGTATTCAGAATTTCGAAGGTTATCAAGCTCTGTTATTTTCAGTTTTGGGAAGTTTAGAGGTTTTGAAATTTTAAAGTGTCGAGAAATATCTAGTTCTGAAGTTTTTGGAGTTCAGATAATTTCAAAAGTTACGAAGTTCAAGAATTGTTGAATTTTTCAAATCCCGAAAATTCGTGTAATTTTGAAGCTTTGAAAAATTTTGAACAAATTTGGAAGTTTACAAGTCGCATTTTTTTTCGCAGTTTTGTAATTTTGAGGTTAGGTTTGGGGAGTTTCACGTTTCGATATATGCCATCTTGTTTTAATTATCCGCGCGTAAACGGTCACTAAACTGAGCGTGAGTGAGTAAATAGCTATAGGTCGTTAAGATGAGCGTGGGCGAAGAGCTTATTTGCCCACTAGTGGGCGAACGAGTTCATTACTCGCATGCCATACGTTATTTCACAATGTGACAATCAAAGCGTGGGAAATTGAAATTAATGGAAATACCCGAAAATTCGATGTCTTGTATTATTGCTGTCTCTCGAGATTTTTATATACTATTTACATGTGAGTGATAAAATAGAAGTTAGGAACTAGAATTAATAGAAATAAGAATAAAATAGAAATTTCAGGAATCTTTAAGTCATCGTTTTTTTGCTTCAGGAAGTTTCGATCCTAAAGTTCTGACGTCTAGCAATATAATTTATCTCTTTTCCACCAACGCGTTACGATGACTCGCAAATCGCGAGTGACTTGCCGAAATCATTTCAATGTTCTTATCTGTTTTGATGGTTGAGAGCATTTTAACTCTCGTCACATTGTCTGATCCTGAGTATGACCCTCGAAATGAATGTTCAGTAGTAGGTGGGTATATTATGTACCAAAGGGTGAAAAGTCATTTTGGACGAATGCGAGTATTTTATTCTAAGGCGAAGCTGAAACGCTTGAAAACCAATCATATCATGAACTATTACGTAAATGCTAGTGAAACCTCAGTTTCGTCAATAAATAATAATGCAAGACCGTTCATGTTGTAATCATTGCGGTCAATGATGAATAATTAATTTTTTCTAAAATATGATTCCATGGATACAGCGGTTTTACATTAGCGCATCATGTTTGAATATTCACTTGGACTTTACAAATTCGTTATGTTTAGAGTACATGTACATGCATCTTGAGCAAGGGCGTAGCCAGAAATTTCGTTTGGGGGGAGCTAAGGTGATTTCTACTTGTAATTAATTGAACGAATTCAAAAATTAAAGTTGTATTTAAGAGTTATGGAATCCTCCTGGATTCTCAGAATTTCCAGAACTTTTTGGATTCATTTAAATTTCTAAAATTGTTGAAATTCGGAAAATTGTTGAAATTCGCTAGACTTTGGAAATTCTCGAAATAAACCAAACTTTGAAAATTGGCGGAATTGTTGAAAATTGTAGAATGTTAAAAATGTTTTAAATTATCAAGTACCTCATGTTTTAGAAATTCGTAAAATTTTGGGAATTTAAATAATTATGGAAGTGTTGTGAGGTTTAAGAATTTCCAAATTACAAATATCTGAAATGACCGAAATTTTCGAAATTCTGAATATTTTGAAAATTCCGAAAAGAAAAAAATTTTAAATATGTTCTAAACTTTTAAATTCATCGAAATCGTAAAATAGTATGTTAAATATGTTCCAACTAAACAAAAGTTTATCGAAATGTTAGAAATTCGTGAAATTTTCAAAATTTTAAGAATTATGGAAACTGGCTTGATTCTTACGATTTTCGAAACTTTTTTAAATCTCTGAGATTTCTGGAATTTTCGGAAATCTGAAAATTTCCAAACACTAAAAACTTTCGAAATTTTCTAAATTATAATGAATCTTGAAATTTTCCGAAATTATGCAGTTCCTCGAAATGTGAAGAATTAGTTGAATTTTCGTAATTTCAAGAATTGTGAAAATATTGTAAATTTAAAAAATTTTGAAACTTTCACAAATGCCTGAAATTTACGAGAATTTTGAAATTCTTAAAATTTTCGAAATTCGAATAATTTTCAAAACCCCCAAAATACTTCCAACTTTGTAAATTCTCGAAATTATTAAAAAACTTGAAACGTTTAGAATATTCCAAATTACTAAGTTCCTCGAAATGTTGAGAATTCTCAAAATTTTCGTAATTTCAAGAGTTACGAAAACATTGTGAATTCAAAAAATTTTCCAAACTATTATAAACTCCAAAATTCTCGAAAATTTTCAAATGTAAAAAATTTTCTAACTTCTAAAAACTTTTGAAATTCTCGAAATCCTCCAAACTTTGAAAATCATCGAAATTGTTAAAATCTTGAAATGATGCATATCAAGTTTCTCAAAAACTTTGACACTTGTAAAAATCAGTATTGTCTCACTATTTTTTTCGAAACATACTTTTCCCTTGGGAGAGAATACCTGCTGTGAAAAGGGTCTAGGATCATTGATCACGATAATGATCTTTTTTTATTTTTGCAACTTGCAATTTTT
>JAPYZK010008110.1:0-10646 GCA_030522785.1 Platygaster equestris
GAAAATACGAAAAATGAAAGTACTTGCAGTCAGAACTTTTTAATGGTTCACAGAATCATAGCTGGCCCCAGGACTATATTACAGTCACTGCTTTTGCGTAAGTGTGCCCATACAAATTCAATGCTTGAATAACGTAAGATATCGGGAACATGGCCAGGAACAAGCCGATGGGGATGCAAAATCTGCTTATCCGGATACATTTATGGAAACTAGCTGACGTGCTGGATCGCTTAGACGACTCCTGAGTGTTATGAGAACGTTAGGAATACAGATTCGATCAAAGGTAAAAATTTTTTCTGCCCCCGTGTCGCCGTAGTTGAAAGTGCACGGAGCCTCTCGGACTTAGAAACGCTCGCAAAGCATAGAATGTATGTGAATCAATGTCTGATGTGCTGTGAAACGACTGCATTACAAATCCGCTAGACCTAGACAAGATCAGTCCACTTATTTATACAGATCTTGTCTGGAAGGTCTGGAATTATAGAAGACGCATTGGAAAATCACTGCCGGCAGTGATTTTTTCGTCCAAACGGTTGACTTTTAAGCCTGGTCTACAATGCGTTGCGACGTCGCAATAAACAAGCCTAAATTTTTTTATACACCTCAGAGAGATAAACGGCAATTTATTGCCCTGCGCGCGACGAAAAAACCCGTTTATTTCCCTTCGGGGTATAAAATATTGTATGATATTTCGTCATCGCGATATCTGAAAGTCAACATTTTTTATTGCTCTTCAAATTGTATTCGAAGTAGGGCGATTATGAAGGATCTATGAATGATGAATTTCGGTTTGTCCTGCTCCTGCTCTAATCTGCGCAGTTCTCTGAATATCCCGAGGGAACCGCATAATCTTGAGATTCTGGGGTGGAACTCATCTCTGTCCCGGAATATTGATGAAAAAATAGCATTATCTTCCCTTATCTCACTCTGTGGAAAAAGTGCCTGCTTTTTTCAACGTCAAGATTTTTTGAACGGACTTTTTTCACGTTGTGTTTTCTCATTTTGAATTAGTCAAATTTTAGTATTTTAGTTAAATTTGATAAATTCGTCTAGCGGAAAAGAAATTACCAGGATATAGTGAAAAATGATTAATGTAATTTGTCTAATTAATTTGACTACTGAAAATGATAAAAAATGACTAATTTAATTAGTCGAAGAAATTTTATTAATGCGAATAGTCAGAATTTACTGAAGAATTAGTAGTTCACCGTAAGTAGAATTTAAGTAATTAGAAAATAACAATTGAAAGATTTAAATTTAAAAAATTTCAAAGAAACGTGTAAAATTTCGACAACAATATGAAGACTTTACTATACAACAGAAAGAAAGTTGTTTTAACAACAATTAATTGTTTAACTAATTCAAAATGAGAGAGTGGGATAAAATACAGTTTGCAACTAGTGGAATAATGATTTTTCAATGATAAATATACCATTTTTTCAATGATAAGTTCAATGTGCTATAATCAATTTCGAAATGTTTTATTTGGTGAGTTGTTACTTCGATTTTTATTAAGAATCTCCAAAATCGTATAAAAATTTCGTATTCCTCACAATCCGAAAATCTGATACAACGTTGTGAATTTGATTAAGAATCAAAGTTTCTACCGTGTTCTGGAGAAATTAAATCAGGTATTTAAAATGTGATACTCGAATAGGATTCAGGTTCAAATTTTTTCCCATCCTAATCAATTTTTTTTCCGCAGAAATTCGCTCGAAAAAATTCAGAGTACATACTAATATTCATGAAGTCGCTCAAAATCTCTTTGAGGCACCGTAAACGGTTTTGGAAGATGTAGGAAATTTTCCAGACACTGAATGTAAATTGACAAGAAAAATGACGAAAAGTGATCTACAAATTCCGAAACGCGTCAACGTATCAACGAAGTTCAAGGGCGAATTAAATTTCTTCGGAATGGATGCATTGCGAAATGCGACAGTTATAATGGGATAATAAACCGTTATGGTGAACGAATCTAGTTCGTACGAAAAATCGTATAGTTAATTCAGTACACAAAACCACGCGAAATATCGCACACATACTATTAATCAAGTCTTAAAACGGAATCGCGAATAAAAAGCATCGTTTCTTTAGAACATGCATTACGCATTTTCGAGCATAGAACGCCAGTGACTGGATTATGCATTCATTATGAATCAACCGGAATTTTTCGGTGGATTGGATGTAAAATAGAGCAATTCAGTGATCCGTGGAATGCCGATTAATTCCATGCATTTCGAGCACTGGAGCCTCCTTAAGGAAAAAACTCATTGTTATGAGTCAGTTACAGTAAAATTATTCTTCGAATTTCGAACGAACGCGAAAAAAGTGAGAATGGCAAAAAGTAGTCCATGCATTTTTCTTTTCGGCAGTCTTCCGTCTCCTTTTCATTCCACTTTGCGGAGAGCGACCACATTATCGCGATTCCTGATTCAACAGTTTCAGGTTTTTCCGCTCTTTTTGACATTGAATCCGCATGGAGCATGCATAATCCATTATTTTCCCTAAATTTTTGTCCCGTCCCTGACATAGTGGATTGAAAATCATTGGAACTATGGCACCATTTCTTTTCATGATAAACTGTACCGAGAAATATAAATTTAAGCGCTAAGGTTGAAATTTGGCCTTCAATATCTCCCTAAGGTTGCCAAACTATTTGAAATTCCTTCCCCTGTAACCAATGCGGGTTATTTATAACTTCTCGGCATTGGAAATGGTCTCCATGCAATTCTAAATACTGTAAACATGTTTATTGTTTACTACAGCCAATCGCATGAGAACTGATCTATTTGTGCTATTTTTAGAATGTTTTCTAGTTTCTACGCCAGAGAATAATTTATATAAGGCTGTGAAAGACGTCAATGTCCCAGTTGAACGCGATTAAATTCGACAGGCGTGAAATGTTTCCGAAAGAGTTGGATTCGCGAATTTCGCGATACTTCTGCATATTGAACGGTGGATTTCCCGCATAGATAAGAACATTTGATGGAATACTTTTTTGAGTTTCAGTCATTTGTCTTGGCATCTTCAAGGAAAACTCAACTTCGATTTAATCAAAGCTAAGAAATCAAGTTTTCGATGTTTTTATCCAATCTTTGCAAAAAAGAATCCAATCAAGTTATCCTCTCGAAGTTTAAGAATATTTCGAAAAATACCAGTCGCCAGTGAGTAACTTTCACAACTTTTTCGAGTATGTACGATGCGTTTTGTAAGGTATTAATCTCATCCGGCTAATTGTAAGTCCAGGTTAAATTTGTCTGTTAATCCCGTGCTTTGACAGGAAAAAAAAGGACGTCGGTTTTTAGATCCGTCGATAATAAATCCTGAAATGCTCTATTTATAAGAAATGTATTTTACTCGTACTTTTAGTACTGCTCGCGATGAAATTATCAAAAGATTTCTAAGAATCCATTACTTTTTGTGAAAGTTTTCGTAAAAGTTTTGGAAAAAATGTCCTCACAAGGAGAAAAAAGTCGGCTTTGTAAACGAAAATGTAGGTGTGATTGCAAACAGGAAACTTTTTAAGTATCGGAATAAAAAGAAATATTCTAATTACAGTCAACTCTGATTTTAGGTGCATGAAACACCGTCAAGTTGCAAATAAGCCTTCCGAATACAGTAACCTCTGAATGCGGTCAACTATCAATTCAAAGTTTTTTAAATATAGTGAAATCTCGATATAAGTCCTAGAAGTACAGTAAACTCTTCAAAAAACAACTTCAAGCTTACAGTACTGTTATTTCCTCTATCAAACTGTCAACAGTTGTTGGCTATATTCCAAGTCCTTGAAATACATTTAACTCTCGAAAAAAGTTCCCCAGATACAATCAAAACTCGAATACAGTAAACTTCAGATTGAATTTCTTGACGTACAGTAAACTCTCAGTTAACCTTCTATAACTATACACAGTAAAAACCGTATTAAACTTCTCGAAATACAGTCAACTCTCGGAGAAACTTCTCAAAATGCAGTTAATTAACCCTTACTCTAAATTCTTCGAATACGGTAAACTCTTATTCACCATCCTTGCAAAAATTGAATTTTTCTGTAATGAACATCGGAACACTTCTGAGGTAATCGATCTCGGTGTCGAGGATGTTGGCCTTGACCGATCGCTGGAGACTCGGGTTTATATTGTGGCGAGGTCAATGAGACCGACTGGTTTCTTAACATACCGCAAGGGTTATTATACTTCCGGGCAGATTGGATAATTTTTTCCTTCTCCTTATCTCCAAGCGAATACTTTCATCCCTGCTTATGATTTTTCACGAAAATCACTGCGCAATACTTAATTTTGGCAAAACCTTCACTAAAAATACTTTTTCCCAACGCCATGGAGAAAATGCGATTTTCTCCACGGCTTCAAACGTCAAAAATCGTATTTTCTCCACGTTGTTGGAAAAAAAATGTAGTCCTCAACTTGTGTAGAAGAGCTTTTTTAGAGAATGTGATTGCAAAACTCGCCTCCGGCTCGTCTTGCAAACTTCACATTCGTAAAAAAAGCTCCTTCTGCACTCGTTGAGAAATATACTATTTTTTACACATGCATTAAGATGGCTTTTTTTCATGCACGGAATGTGGGCGCAAAATGTCAGTTTTCATTGATACACAGCAAAACTCGTCGTATTGTCGCTATTTCCATCTTTGTCGCCTGTCGTATTGTATTGTAAAACTGGTTTTACAATAGGACAATACGACAGGCGACAAAGATAAAGGTAGCGACAATACGACGAGTTTTACTGTAGTATAGCAGTGCGGAATAAGTGTGCGCGAAACGCTATTTTGCGCATGTTTTTGAAAATATTTCCACACCAGTTTTGGAAAATTTTCAAACCGTGTAAAAATATCGACATTTTAAAAAATTTTTATGAACTCCACAAATTTTTCAAAATTTCCAAAATTCTCAAAATTATCGTAAGTTCTCAAAATTACCGAATATATCCAAAATTCTTAAAATTGCCAAGAATTTATAAAATTTCCGAAAATTTCCAAAATTCTTGAAATTTCCGAAAATTTCCAAAAATTACCAAAATTTCAAAATATTTAAAAAAATTTCAAATGCCCAAAAATTTCAAAAATTATTAACATTCCGAACAAATTATGCAATTTTCAGAAATTTTCAAAATCGTTGAAATTTTCGAAAATTTTTGAAAATTTCCATTTCAATTTTTCGTGCACTCAAAAGCACCATCTTTGTGCATTTGTAAAAAAAAGCACTGTATGCAACAAAAGCGCAAGATAGGTTAGCCTGTGAGAGTAAAGTTTGAAACACTCGACTTCGGCTAGCACAATCTCGACTTAGGCTCACGCACTCGACTTCGGCTTCACGCACTCGCTACGCTCGTGCGTTCGCCTACGTCTGGCGCGTTCTCCTTCGTCTCGTTGTATGTTCGCCTCCGTCTCGCGTGTTCGCCTCCGTCTCATAGTCCAGGAGCCCGTGACACTAAAGTCATACCCCATCAGTTAACTGTATAATAATATGATAGTGATGAACTTTGATACTAAATTGTCCCTAAATTGATAAAAATTTTTGTATTTTTGTTCAGAAAAATGCAACAAATGGTTTTCAACAGTCACTTGTTCATAAATAATCGAATCAATGAATATTACCAGATTCTTATTAATGCGGAAATAATTATTTCGTGATAGTATAAAGTACCCCGCTTTGCCCCGTGTAAGGGGCAAAGCGGGGCAAAAGAAACTTTTTTCAAACTCGCTGAAAACAATAACTTGACGTAACAAATTTTCGGAGTAAGAAAAGTTTTCCGCTGTGTCAATATGTACTTAATACAGCACTTGTTGTTTTCTGCCATTATATATCGTTAATAATGCAAAAAAAATCGTTTAATCAAAATGTCCCCGCTTTGCCCCATGTTCCCCTATCACGTTTCGACATCCGAAATACCCGAATGTGGCCGTTACAATAATGGACCTTTCATGTTTACGTCACATGACGTTGCATCGCGATCCAGGCTTCTCGGAAGGAGTTGCATGGTCGAGTAAAAATTTTATAGCGACTTGTCACTTTGCCTAAATTAATGTAACACACTCACTACTTTCAAAATGCTGATCGTGTTTTCTCACGTACGTACCTTCTTCGAAATGACGTCAACCGACTCGACTCGACTGGATTCTTTCTGTTTACATTAAATCTTATCGAGGGACGAAAGAGTGAAATTCCGCATTCTTCGGGTTACCTACTTCCCTTTTCGCTCGACAAACGCATTTGATATGCATTTGCGAAAATTTTGAGTGATATCATAACAAGTTTTAAAAACTCCCTTTGTCGATGCATCGCTGTTTGTTCGTGCTTCACATTTGAACGGTCGACTTGAAGGGTTTGGGGGGAGGAATTGGGGATTTCGATCTTGCCGAAGAGTTATGAAAAAAAATACCATAATTACGTTATGATCATTCAAATTGAGTTAGTTTCAATATTTACTGCTAATTTAGTATTCGTGTATTTCAAATTGTCGAAGTATCGAAAATTGCAAGAAACTTTTCGTGTAAAAATACAATAAAAAATCGATACAAAATAATTAAATTTCCTGAATTGCAAAATACCCCATTACGAAATAGTAAAACATTGGTGATTCATAGTTTAACAGTTAACATACAAAATTATTTTAGAAACAGAGATGAATCAAGGAATTCCGAAATCCAGAAACCGTTACATTCCTGTTGCCATACATATTCATAGTTGCAACTTACACGCTACCATGAAACGAAAAGTTTTCTCTTATGTCAAACCCTCATCAGTTCGTCGACTATACGTAATAAAATTGCGCAAAATGAATAGTAAAATCCTGAATAATTTATACGATTTCGTCCTTTGATTTCTGAGCACCTTGGAAATTTCCGAAATTTAAGCGCGATGTTTTCGAAATTTGTTAAAAGTCAGTCCTTGGGGTTAGAGAGGCTGACCGACTTTTCAAAAAAGGCGATTTTCGCGCGATAATGCCTAAACGTATCTACTTTGTATAACTGAATGCCACAGAGTACAATGTATACCTTGTCATGTTATCGCCTCGTGGGTATAAGTGAATTATTCCGTCTCTGCATCAACTAAGTCTCACGTCAATGCTTGAAAAGCAATATGGATTGCTACTTACAGGTAAAATGTCGGACATAATATGACCTGTTTACACACAGTCAAGGAGGAAAATGATTCAGCACTTGAATTGGAGAACAGAGTGACCGAGAGGCTTTAAGAGGCTTTAGCAGAAAGTTCAATGAGGGACAAGCGCTATTACGGTTACTTTTAGTTGAATGAAAGCTTCAGTGGTGGAAGAAGAGATTTTTGAGCAGGGGAGGTACTTGCTAAGAGCACCCCCCCCCCCCACATTCCCTTGAATGATTAATTACTTATCAACAGTGTGTTAAAATCAAATTTGCATGGGATGTGAGTTGCCTTTTTTCGAAAATCAATGGATTTATGAATGATGGAAATACTTCACTTTTGAAGACGCGTAAGAGTCCAATAGTCTTGAAATTGTGCTTTCTCGCTTTGACTGACAATAAATTGAGTTTTTCGATCACTTTGGATCAGTCGAAATTTTTGACATTCTCGAAAACTTCAGATTTCCGAAACTGAAACTTCCATAATTCCACAATTCTTCGAAATCCCAGAATTTTCAAGATTTTTAGAGATTTGAAAGTTTCGAAACTTCTTGAATTAAAATGTTCAAAATCCTGAAAAACTTCAAAATGGCGAAATTTCTGAACTTCTAAACTTCGAAAATTCGGAATTCTATGAAACTTTAAAGCATTCGGAAATTTCGAAAAGTTTGAACTTTCAAAATTCAACAACTTTGGAACTTCGAAATTCTTGCAAAGTTCAACATTATCAAAAAACTTGAAATTCGATAATTTTCAAAACTTCTAAAAATTTTCGAAACTCCAGAACTGCATGATTCTTTGAAATATTCAAATTCCAGAACTCCCGAAATATACAATGATTTGAATGTTCGAAAACATCAAAATCCCAGAACTTCACAACTTCAAAAATGCTTCTAAACTTCATCATTCATGATAATCAACATTCAATAATTGAGTCAAAAACGTTGGAGAATCTATTAGTTTGAAAGATAACAGAGCTGGTATCATTAAGGGTAGTCAACACAATAAAAAACAGTAAATGTACAAAATGACCATATGATACCATGAGATATAACCGTCAATCATTGAACTCAACATTTATAATTGACAAACTACCTACTTTCATGCCCAAAAGCGATCGCCATCTTCAGCAAACACTTTCTGCGCGTGATAAGATATACACGACGTATCAGTCAATTCGTTTTCCTCTCATTAAAAATGCCTGCAAAGATGACGGGGCAAGTTCTAGATAAATCAGACGCTGTAAATGCCAAATAATTACGTGTGAAATCTTTCTATTTCACGTGGATTCGTGGAATCTTACAACCAATGAAAGTTATGACGAAATTACGATCGTCTGCAAATTTCGAGGGTTTGAGATCAATCAAGATCGACGGAAAAATAAAGACGATAAAATGACATTTTGAAAAATTGTTCGAATATTAAAATAATTTAAAAGATTGTTGAAAACTTAGAGGGATTGTGTTATTAAGAGGAAAAAAAGTTCTAAAACGAAAGTCGGTCAACTTGGCTCGTCCTCCTCTACATTTTATTAGATTCCAATAGCAGTGCATGGACTCAAAACGAATATGTACTTTACCCGGTAAACTAATAAATATAGCGATTTTATAGTGCAGGTAAGAAAGGAAAGTTTCCTGAATATTTGGACAACCTTATCAGTCCAAAACACACTTTTTGACTGATAAAACGACCCACGAACCATTTTTTGCTTGTTTCAAGAAAGAAAGTGAGTTGAAATGTAAAAATTTTCAGCTTGAAAGAAAAAATGCGAAAATATGGCTAATGAAATAGGAAAATTCGAACAAGGAAATGACTATTTGAGTATTCAAAACGACGGTGACTAATTCAAACAATCGAATTTTGACTAATTCAAAATGAGAGAAAAATGAATTCATACACGAATTGCGATTCTTTTCGAAAAATTGAAGAATAAAAATTCATCTAGCAATGATTATAAAATTATCATTCGTGAAAAATTTCTTGACTGAATTCTAATGATCCAACTCGTTCCCATGGTAACGCGTGCTTCTGTTTACTTCCTACTTCAAACTTCACGTAAGCGCGTTTTTATTCGGACGAGATCACAAAGCGTTTTTGACTACTTAATATTATCTGTCACTGAAAAATTCTAAGATTATTCCATTCGTATCGCGAGCGTAACAGTCCTGTCGACATTTGATTAAGAATGAGTAACTTTATCAAAGAACAAACGATGAACATTGGCAGTGATGATTATCTGTGTTCTCAAACCCTCGCGGAGAATGAGACGTTTGAAGGCTCTGTCCTTAATTCGTGTGCTGGAGTTTCTATTTCGACTTCTGCAGAACAGGTGAATAAATCCATACGAATATTTCTATAAACTCTGGGAAAGTTTTACGATTCAATTTCTTCATTCTTTGGGGATAGAAGACGGAATTTTCATCAGAAAATTTCAATCAGAAAATTCACTTGTTATCGGAGTTTAATTATGGTTATAGATCGATTTTATGGAATTAAGAGTGCATTTTTCGAAATTGTTACGAAAAAATCTGAGAATCTTGAAGTTATAGATTTTTCGGAACAAATTTTAGACATTTTCATCCCTGCCGGAGAAGGATGAAATTTCAGATTTTTTTTTGAAGGGATGATTTTTGAAACTCTAAGATTTGGGGAACTACCAGAATTTTGAAAATTCTCATTACTATGAGTTTTCATGAATTTCCAGGGAATATCCAAATAACTTGAAATATTGAAAATTTTTTATTAATTTTTGAGAAACTTGATTGATTTTATGGTTTCGCGAAACATTAGAGAATTCTGCAAATTCCTAAAATTTTCCAAATTTTTCAGATAATTGTAACAAAACCTGAAGTATTTGGAATATTTTGAGAATCTCAATTAAAATAGATAAAAACTCGTTATTAAGATTTTCCAATATTTTTTGCGGAATTTCCGAAAACCTAATAAATTTGGAATTGTATGATAATTTTGAAGGAATTTTATAAATTCTATGATTTGAAAAATTACTAGAATTCTTCGAGTTCCCAACTATAATTTTGCATGATTCTTATTAATTAATTGATTGAATTAATTCCTAGGAATTCTGGTAAAAATCCAAATTCTCGAGTTCCGGTAGTTTTAAAAATACTCGAAATAATACAGTTCCTCGAACACTTGTATGATAATATTCAAAATATTCAGGTTCGTTTGCAAATTCTCAGGAAAATTTGGGAAAACCATTATTTGGAATTTCCGAAACTCGTTTAATTCTCCTAAAAAAATTGTTAAAATATTTCGAATACTTCGGATTTTTCGAAAATTCATTAGAAAATTACAAAAATATATCAAGTCGGTAATTTCTCAAATTATATAATTAATAAAGTTTCTTAAAACCAATGGCGTAGCAACGGGGGGGTTTTGGGGACGAAACCCCCCCCCCCCCCCGAAATTTTTAGAGTTCTAAAAAAACGTATTTTCTGGGAAAAAATCATGACGTCCGAATACCTTTGGAAGAAATAGTTTTACATTTTCCTGATGAATGATCGAA
>JAPYZK010008111.1:0-19700 GCA_030522785.1 Platygaster equestris
TGTCGGTGCTCTAGAGCACCCGACATGAAATTTGGTGGTCCTGGGTTCGATTCCCAGCTCGATGGATTTTTTTTTTCTCGCAAAAACCATTTCAATCGTCAATTAAGAACAAAACTGACTGAAAATATAAAAAAAAACATGGATTTTTCTTTGTATCAACAACTCAGTAATAAAGAAACGTTTTCTGTTAATTCGAATTAATTTATTCAATTTGAATTTTAATCAACTGGACATAAGTTGATTTATTTTTTTCAATTTTTCTTGAATCAATGACTTGAAGCCAACGAAAGATTTTTGAATTGTTTCGATTTTCGAGATTTTTTATTTTTTACTGATAATGTTCTATTTTAAAGTACTATTTGGAACAATTATTTTTCATTTTAGATCACCAGCACCCGGAATCCATCGTTTGTGAAGTCCATAATCGCGAGCATGATGATTTGCGCGTTGCGCCGATGACCGAAAATCATCGCGATCATCCGTGGAAATAGATGTTCTGGCTGGCCTAGGGACATTTTTCCACGCGAATGTGACGTTTTGATTTCGACGCCAAATGGATCGCGTCGCGGGAAATACCGGGACGACGTATCGATGCTCCAAGAATTGATGGGTCTATGTTTTTCCTGCAGGAGGTCGACCAACGTCAGTTTCAATGACAAAATTTCGGAGCGAATATCAACTTCTGTAACGTCCCTCCATGTTTGCCTGGACAGGCAAGAATCCGAACTGGGCTTGTGCAAATCCAAGTCGCAGGTCGAAAAACATCGATTTTATTTGATAATTCGAGAATTTATATGTAATCATTTTATTTCCTCAATTCTTTGATAATTACAGAATTCAGATTTTTCTGGATTACAAATTCAGAAAACGCTACAGTTCGGAATTCTGAAATTTGGCAATTTTGGAAAATAAAAGTTGAGAAATTCTGAAGTATCCAAAATCCAAGATTTGCAGTTTTTTTGTTCAAATTTATCTGAAACTTGAAAAATTTTTAGATTGAAGTTTAGAATATTCAATTATTGAGTTATGCTATTTGGAATTCGTTGATCGTTGATAATTTGAGAAATTATGTAATCATTTTATTTCCTCAATTCTTTGATAATTACAGAATTCAGATTTTTCTAGATTAAAAATTCAGAAAACGCTTCAGTTCGGAATTCTGAAATTTGGCAATTTTGTAAAATAAAAGTTGAAAAATTCTGAAGTATTCAAAATCCAAGATTTGCAGTTTTTTTGTTCAAATTTATCTAAAACTTGAAAAATTTTTAGTTTGAAGTTCAGAATATTGAATCATTGAGTTTTGCAATTTGGAATTCGTTGATGAGTTTTGGAACTTTTGTTTTTTTTTCATTTTGACTGAATAATTCGACATTATCAGAATTTATGAATTGGAATCAGAAATTCATTGAAATCCTCGATTTGGAATTTTGAGAATTGAAAATTTTGGAAAATAAAAATTCAGAAATTCCAAAATTATGGAGTATGACGATTATCTGGATTCAAGTCCGAAGTTTGTAGTATTTTGTAGTATTCATAAATACGAATTTGGAGGTAACGAAAATGTGACGTTTTTTTTTTTTTTTTTTTTATCCAAAACTTCGGAAATTGTATGAAATTTTTGTATTCAAGTTCAGAGAATCCAATTATTGAGTTCTGGAATTTCGAATTTGTTGATTGTCTCGGTTTATAAATGTTGGAGTTTTAGATCGCCACTATTTTTAACACAAAATTTTGACGATGATTCGTTTTGGTTTTCAGAGGTCCAAAAGTGACCAAGAAAGTGAGGAAAGGTTGGGCAAAGAGGATAGGGACGCGGAAAACGTGAACGAGTCGAGCCAAAATTCATCGACAATGGCGAACACGATCAGTAACATGAAAATGACGAATCCCATAAAAGGACTCGTTAGCAAGCGCCGAAAGAGGTTCACGGAGGATGGCTTCGATTTGGATTTGACCTGTTAGTTTTTTATTTGTATTCATATCTTTTTATAATTTTTTTTGCGACAGACGAAATCCGCCCATATTTCGTAATTTTAGATGCTGCGAGATCAAAATTCGAAAATGAAACAATTGAGGGATTCGTACATTTTGACTTGAAAACTCATAAATCGAGGAATTTTCAGAATTATAAAACTTTATTTGCGAGCATTCTGTAAATTTTGAAAATTATAAAACATTTCAAAAAATTGCAGTATTTTGTTTTGATTAGTTTGGTATTTCAACTTAAATTTTTTTGTGATTTGCGAATTATTTTTACACGATTCATAAGTTTTTTCGTCTGAAAATTATGAATTCATTTTTTTTTTGTTCTTTACAGATATTAAAGGAAATTTGATTGCCATGGGTTTTCCTGCAGAAAAACTAGAAGGCGTCTACAGGAATCACATTGACGACGTCGTCAAATTATTGGAGTCAAAACACAAAGACCATTATTTTATTTACAATCTGTGAGTTTGTTGGAAATTTTTTGAAATTTTGAAAAGTTCATTATTAAAAGCATGTTACTAACAATTGAAAGTAATGTAAAAACAAGAAAAAATTATCTAAATTCTTTATATTTATATATTCATGTATTTAAAGAATCTGAACAAATCAAGCAAATTTTCATTTCCCAAACATTTTTGTTATATTTTTGGAAACTTTGAACTTTTGACATTTCACCATCTCCAAGGTTGAAAATTTCGTAAAATCTAAATTCGGATTATTTTCGACTTCTTTTTGTGTGTGTTAAAATTGGATGTTGATTTTGATTTTCATACTTATGTTTTAGATGCAAAGAGCGGTCGTACGACTGCAAGAAATTCAAACAGAGGGTGGCAACCTACGCTTTTGACGACCATAATCCGCCGATGTTGGAGCTTATTAAACCGTTTTGCGATAACGTGCACGATTGGCTTTCCAAGGATTCGGAAAACGTGGCCGTCGTGCATTGCAAGGCGGGAAAAGGGCGAACCGGCGTGATGGTCTGTTGTTATCTCCTTCATAGTGGACAATTTACCACGGCCTCCGAGGTCCTCAACTATTACGGAAACAAAAGAACGTACGACATGTGAGTCGGGCAAACTGAAAAACCGAAATCGCAAAGGGGAAATTCAGCAGGCGCCAAGTGTAATTTTACTAAGGTTCATTTTCTATCCGAACTATGTGAAATTCTGGACCTTACGGAAACGACACTTGGTGACTTCTGAATTTGATCGAAATTACGTTTTTGGTTTTTTGTTTTTGTTTTTTTCTTGTAGACGAATGTCGACTTTTGGGCGCGTTTTTTTAGATTTTCATTTTCCATTTCCAAGGATCAAAATTTATAAATTTGTTGAATTCGTTGTTTTTGGTTTGTATTTTGCAGTTAAAAAAATTTATTTCAACAAAAATGTATTGTAAGAAATACTGTTTACTTAATAATAATGTAAATGTATTTCACATCGCAGGAAAGGCGTGACGATACCATCTCAAAGACGCTACGTTGGGTATTACGCGCAATTGTTGAAAGAGGAACTCACTTATCAGCCTGTAGCTTTGGTTCTCAAACAAATTCATTTAGATCCCGTGCCCATTTTTAATGGCGGACAAGGCTGTGAGTATGAATTTCGCTTTTTCTATTTTTAAAAATAAATTCACAAAATCTTTTAAATAAATTTTTCAAATATCTTATTTAAAAGATTTCATTTCTTTGTACGGTCGACATGAAAATGATATATAAGATTCAGAATTTTCGTAAGGTAGACCGTATAAAAACCTTGTGAAGAAAAAATCTTGGTAAAAAATTACCTTACAAGAAGAGTTTATTGTGAATCTTGTTCGATTTTTATTTCAATCTTATGAGAAAATGAACACTTGAAGGAATTTAAAAATATCATGAGATTACGGAAAATTTTATATAAGAATCAACGTTACACATTAGGGTTCGAAAACGTGTATACAAATTTGTATGTAATCCATTTTTCGGTATTTCTGCACATTTTCGTACTCAAGTATGTTTTTGTTGTTTCAACGGCTTCTGCAAATCACGAAAATTCATTAATTTTGAAAATTACAACTTTGAACGTACATATTATTTTACTGATTCAGATTCTGTATTTTCAGCCATTTATTTTATAATATCTGAAGCCAACAAAAGGATATTCAGCTCAGGGTCGTATGAAGTGAGGAAAGGGATGCAGTCTCTGAGTATAGCTTTGAACGGCACCGTCGCGATATCTGGAGATATTCGGGTAGATTTTTTCAATCGACCGAAAATGAAAAGAAAAGTAAGTTGGGCCGACGATCACATATTCAAAAGTGTTGACTCAAGTATAAATGTATTTGTGAATCATGAAATTAAATGTCAGGAATATTTGTTTCATTCAATTTGCAGGAGAAGATGTTTCATTTCTGGTTCAACACATTTTTTGTGAGGGACGAGGAGACGTGCGTGTCTTACGACAACGGGGACGTGCCCATGGAGCGCTCGGCGAGAGCGCTGAGCTGCGACGGGACGTCCATGGGACTTCCCATGACCGCGTCCCATACGAAACCAAAGACGAACTCTTTGGCCAGCCTAGGACCCACGCCGACTCTCGTTTTAAGTATCGACAAATGGGACTTGGACGATGCACACAAGGACAAAAATCACAAACTCTATAGTGCTAATTTCAAAGTTAGTGCAACAGAAATAAAAAATATGTTGATTCCGATAATTTTATCTTTCTATGCTTCTCGAAAAAGTAGCAATTTTTTCCCATGTGTAATAAGTGAGCGATTTTTTTATGAATGAAAAAAGATGATTTTAAAGAAAAATCCATGTTTTTCGATGTTCCCAGTCAGTTTTTGTTTTGATTAGCAATTACAATGTTTTTTTCTCGCAAAAAACATTTTAATTGCTAATTAAAACAAAAACTGACTGGGAACATCGAAAAACATGGATTTTTCTTTGAATCAACAATCTAGTGATAAAAATGAACGTTTTCAAATAAAGGTAATCTTCTGTTTACTTCTTGTTCACTGTTTACGAACTGGAAATGATTCTTTTGTAAAAAAAATTGTAGGTGATCTTGTACATGGACCGAATGGGCAGCAACATGTCCCAGGCGGTGACGAGGGTGATGTCGATGCCGCGAAGTGACGAGTTGCCGATGAGCCGACGGGGACGAGGCCAGGACACACCCAGTGAGTCAAGCTCCGCCGAAAGCAGTGAGTGCGACACGACCGGCGATGAGGACGGCTGGGAATCCAACGAATCCTCGGCCTCCCTCGTCGTCAACCACCTCCACCACCACAGGTGCGACGATGAATAATTTCTATTTCGCATAGTAGTAATTACGTAATTTATAAAATAATTCATTAAGGTCGTATCTTTGGTACAATCGATTCCAAAAGTTTTTCCGTATTGTACTTGTTCCATATATCCATATATATATCCTGTCTATGCATATCACAATCTACATCACAATACAATTCCCCGTATGAGAGCCAATGAAAGCGCGATGTTCTATCGGCTTATGTGATATATCTACTCATTCTGGCTGTCATTTTTATCACAAACGGCGATTTTTGACATTCAAGCGTGATTTTTGAAAAAACGAGTCAGTGAAACATGAAATTATTGACACTTACTTGTAGCTAACGTGCGGCGCTTCTTTTCGCGTATTTTTTATTGGAAAATCCGGACTCGTTTTTTCAATATAAGGATTATAGTGTCTCGAGCCCTATACCCCCTGTGTATTTGGAGTCGACTTTGATATTAAATATTTCTTTTCGCAGTCAGTCAATCGACTCAAAATTTTGCAAACGTATCACGAATACGTTCAATTACAGTTATTCAAATTTTCAGCGAAAAATTCAGAAACTCGAAAATCAAAGATTAAAAAACGTGAGAATACGGAAAATTCTAAAATTTAAAAAATTTTCGAAAATACTTACAGAATTACAAAACTTCCGAATAATGTACAAAAAATTTCTAGAGACGAAAAAAAATACTATTCTTGAAAATTTCGGAAACTCTACCAAATGTCGAATTACTTTCGTTAATTTTGAAATCTGTAAAAATGTAAAATTTTCCGCGAAAAATTCGAAAATTCGAAAATCGAAGATACTACCTTAAACTAAGTACTATTTTGCGTAATAGTCATTATTTCTCTCAAAAGTTGATAAATGTCGGGACTTTTTTTTGCGAAAGTCATGACCAGAGCAAAGATATTTATTTATTGGCATGAACAATCTTGTCAAACAAATGTTATGTCATGTTTTAGTCATGGCGTCGTCGTCATTAAATTTTACTCAAAATTCCATGACGAGTCATTTCACGTCATTATGTCATTAGGTACGACGAGCACCTCCACGTGGAACGCCTCGCGCACCACCGCAACAGCGCCCCCGCCGCCGCCGACGCCGCCAGCGGCGCCAACTGCGACGCATCACTGAGGAATTTCTCCCGCGGCGCCCTCACGTCGACCGCGGCGCCCAAAGTTCCTCCACGCCCTTAACGAATAAAACGCCCTCGCTTTTTCGAAATCGACACTCGATCCATCACATTTAACTTTTTTTTTTTTTTTTTTTTTTTTTTCTTTTTTTTTTTTTTTAATTTTTTTTTTTTTGTACATTTGCATTCTTGTACTCTTTGGAAAGATTGAAAATTATGGACATTGCGCGCTCTCTTTGTCATTTTTCCGCGTTTTTTGTTTTGAAAAACCCGGAAAGCGTTTTTTGTATTTTGTCCCGGGGTGTCTGACACGCTTTTGGAAATTTAGCTTTTCGATTTTGGGAAAAGTTTTGGGGTTTTTTATTGTATTTTATCGTTTTTGTGGTCGGTTCCAGCGTGTAGGGTTGTTGAAATTGTGTCATTTTGTAATTAGTAGCCTTGGCGGTATTAAATTGTACATTTTTTGTTTTTATGTTTATTTAGGAATTTAGGAAATATGATAATTGAAATTAATTTGGGAGGGGGTATGGAGGGGGGGGGGGGATTTGAATAGAAAATGGAATAAATAATTTTCATTTTCTAGGCTTCTGTATGAATTTTTTTTATCTTTTTGCGATGAAAATGAAAAAGTCTGAAAATTAATTGTATTTCGGAAAAATATCAGGAATTTTCATAATTTGAGGGAAATTGTTGAAAGTGTATTTTTGAGCAGTTGAATTCACTCAGTTAATTTGTGTGATTTTCGCTTGACATTTTTAAAAACTTTGTCAAGTAAGAAACGAGGATATTTTCAAGTTTTTTCATGTTCAGAATTGTAAAAAATGTTTTGTTCCAATTTTTGAAATTTTGGAGCGATTTGAAAACATTTATTTTTTTGAAATGATGTTCAGAATGAGGAATTTCCTGAAAATTTCGAGAATCTTAAAAAATCTCATTATTGTGATTTTTAAATTTGGTTTGGAGGAATTTCCTTTCTTTCTCACTTTTTTAGAGTGTTCTCAAGGAAATAAAACTTCATAACTCTCAATACATTCTGGAAATTAATTTTTCCCAACGCCGTGAAGAAAATGCGATTTTCTCCACTGCTCAAAACGTCATATATCGTATTTTCTCCACGTTGTTGGAAAAAATCTAGTCCTCAATTTGTGCAGAAGGGCTTTTTTAACGAATGTGATTGCAAAACTCGCCTCCAGCTCGTCTTGCAAACTTCACATTCGTAAAAAAAGCTCCTTCGGCACCGTTGAGAAATATACTATTTCCGTGTTGAAAACGTTGGGAAAAATCTTGAATTTCCCGTGAAAATCTGAAACTATCTCGTAAATATTCATAATCGTCTAATAGTTCGTAATTTCGAAAAATGTGGACATTTCCCAAAATTCTCGAACACATAACAAAAAGTTGAAACAACTCTGAAAAAATCTTTGGAAGCCTAGAAAATGTTCTTGAATGTTTTTCCAAAATTTTGTTAGACACCCTGTTACCGCTCTTTTATTTTTTACATGTTCATGTAAGTGAATTGAAAAAATCTGTGTTCGTTTTTTGTAACTCATTATTTTGGCCAAAGGATTGTGAAAATTTGTTTTCGTTTGTTCTTCTCTTCGATTTGAAGTGAAATGCGGTTGTTATTTTTTTTACGCAGAGTAATGTAACGTTAGGAATAAATTCTAGGTAAACTTCTCAAGTCACGCGTGCCTTGGGTGTGTCATGAGCTGTTTTTTTATGTGATTATTTTTCTGTTATGCGTTTTTTTTTTTTTTTTTTTTTTTTTTTTTTTTTTTTTTTTTTTTTTTTTTTTTTTTTTTTTTTTTTTTTTTTTTTTTTTTTTTTTTTTTTTTTCATTTTTCTGGAAAAAATCCTCAAGTTAAAAATAACATTATTTTCGATTCCATTCAATTGACAACAAAATTTGCACAAGTCACCAAAATAATGGAAGCGAATGGGAATTTGAAAATAAAATTTTCTTATGATGCTGGAAATCATAAAAAATCGTCAAATTGTATTTTTCGGGAAGTTATCAAAATTCACGAAAAAATTCCTATTGCGAACTCGAAAATCAAATTCGATTTAGAATTATTTTAATGTAGTCATGTAGCTTGCGTGGAAAACCAAAAATTTTCCAGTTGTGAAATGTATTTATTGTACATTTTGCGTTGTTGAGTAATTAAGTTTTCAAGTGTTCATTATTTGTATCGCAATTTTATCGACAAATTTTTTACATTTCATCTCAAAAATTGTTTATGAATCAAATATTTCCGAAAAAAGCCACTTTTGTAGATTTTTTCCAAAAATCTTTTTTTACGATTTCCTGAAATCCGAAATTGTTAATTTAAAAAAAACGAGCTTTAATTGAAGCACATAATAAATTTCGACTCGAAATTCCCAAAAATCATTGTGATATAAGTTGCGCGAAAATTACCCTAGTTCGACTGAGAAAAATGATCAAAAAATTTTCCGAATTCCCCGAATTGTAAATGTGTGAGATATTTTTCCAGCCTGAGAGTGAATCTGTAGACTAGTTGCGTTTCGAATCGCGTAGCGTAATGTAAACAATAATAATTGCAGTCAACTCTCGTTTTGTTGAACTCGGTTCAATGTTTTGTATTCGAACATTTTTTTGTATTACGACTTAACTTTAAGGGCTGTAAAATAATAAGATAAAGAGAATATCTGTGAAGACGAAAATAACTTAGCCATTGTCGATTTTACGTTTTTTGTCCACCGAGGTCGTAGAATGGGAAAATTCATGACATTTTTCGGCTGATGTAATTTTTTACGAAATTTGCCCCCAAGTGGCGTTTCGCTGCCTGAACAAATTTCGCAAAAAAAAAAAAAAAAAAAAAAAAAAACGATGTGCACCCCGGAGCGGCCGCTTTTTCTTTCGACGAGGCAATTTTTCAGCAGCCAACACGTACCCGGGGCCCCCAAAATTTCCTCTTCTAAAAAAATTTGCAGCAGCCAAGACGTAGCCGAGGCTCCAAAAATTGCCTCATCGAAAAAAAGCATCCGCTCTCAGGCGCATAATGTACTAATTGTTGTAAATAACGAATCCGCGAAGATTAAAACAATTTTGTGCTTTCTTGTGCTTCGGCGGGTGGATCCTAAAATTTTGGCAGTGGTCGAAACACTTGCGCAAAAGCTTTGATAAACTTTTGTTTTTCCTCCCTTTTTTTTTAATGACGACTATTTTGTAAAACTTTCTTATTGTGAGATAGTTGGCGACATTCTATTTGTTCAAAATAAAAGCAAACACGATATTTGAAATATGGATTTTTCACGCGTTGGTCTCATTTTGGAATCTGAATCTCCGAATCTCGAAAAGGAAAATTGAAAATTTTGTTTTTCGAGTTCAATACTATTTGTATATTATACTGGAATACTGTTTATTTGATTTATTTTTAGCAATTGTATTTTGTGGTGGCAAGTTTTTATTAATAGTGTGCATAATGAGGAACACCAGAGCTGACTTTCGTAACGGTTTTTGAATTCACTTTTGCCCTCTACATTCGCCATATTGAACAACAATAAACGCTGATCTTTAAATTCACAAAACTTGACAGTCAACTGTCAATTGATATGAAAATTGTCAGCTGGTTTGTGAATTGTCAAATCAGCATGTAATTATTATATGTCAGCAACGATTTAATTTTATTTTAAAAACCACCAGCACCAGTTGCTTGCAGTTTGTTGCAGTTGCTGGTGTTGTTGTCAGTTGTGCGAGTGTGCGCACAAAACAACAACGGCGATAAATAAATAATAACCGTGCCCATCATCCTCCTGCCCCGACGACGGACGCAGTTCGGCCCGTCGAAACCATGGCCGAGGTTCAGAAATCGCGCACCAGGACACGCAGCCTGTACGACCTGAGCGTATGCGCGGTGGCTGACAAATTCCTCGCCTACAAAAAATGCCTCGCTTATCTACCCGAGAACGTAGTTTTCGATCTTTATTATCAGGTAAAACATCCATGATCCTCCATTTTCATGCTTTTCGAACCCTTGAAATGTCATTTTTTTCGCAGCGTCCTCGCGGGAAAACGAAAGGGGAAATTATCGGGACTTTTTTTTGTTATTTGTTGCTTGAATTTTACGTCGTATCGCGTTCACAGGGCGTCGACTTTTGGGGATTGTGCAAGAGATTTCCGTTTATCGCGTTGTGTGGTTTTGTTTGATTGTTGTTGTTTTTTTTTTTTTTTTTTTTTGTGATAGAGCGTATCGAGTTTTCTTTCGTGAAAAGAGAAGTTTTGATTGTTTCGCGAAGTTGTAGAAAATGATGCAAATTTTTTGGGATCAAGAGACTTGTTGAATATTTTAATGTTAGTTTGGGGTGGGAATTTGGAATTGCTTGTTGTTTGATGTGATTTTTGCAAAATATTGACGAGTTGAATTTTGGTTGCCGTTTCAGTTGTACAGAGCGAAAAGACTATGCCTTATGGAAAAAGAGCTACGTAATCTCAACACATTTTCAACACTGCTCAACGTCACGAGTCGACGAGTTCAACTTTTACAATGTTTTCAAGTAAGTTTTCATTTTTTTCTGAAATGTAGTTTGTATCTATCGCATCATGTGATTTTGTATATTTAGTATCCAGAATTTAATTAACTGTATTCAAGTTTAATTTGTGAATGGGAAAAAATTTTCCAATTGATTTTGTTAATTAATTATTGAATGAAAGTTGAATTGATTCCTTAAATTTCATTCGTTAGTGAATGAAATTTGTATGAATAAGAGACCGTTTTTTATCATTTTCATTGTCAATTTCATCAATTTTTTTTTTTTTCATTAATTTGAAGCTGAGCATTTTTTAATTTCGAAAGATTCTGTAATTTTTAGAATTTTATTTAAGGAAACACATTTTTTTTTTTTTTTTTATAAAAAAGGGAAATTTTCTAGAAGTTTCTGACAATTTTTATTCATTTGATTCATAACTGTGATGATTTTTTATAGAAATTTTCTGTTATTTCTGAAAATGTCTACATTTTTTCAGTTTCGAAATGAAAATTTCCATGTGCATAATTTATGGCCCCGATGCATAATTTCTGGCTAGGTCCTTGAACCCATTACTCTATTATTTCCAACTTTCTCTTAATATACATTAAAAATAGGAAAATAGTATTGGGAATGTGTGAAACCAAATTCGGAAATTTGAAATTGTACGAACCTGAATGTTATCGAATTCCAATAACTTCGGAAATTCGAAAACATGGAAATTTGGATTTGAGATATTAAAAAGTTTGTATTTAAATTTGAATATTCGGAATTCAAGATCGTCAAAAAAATTTAATTGAAATACTTCGCACGAGAAGTTCGTAAATTCGCAAGCTCGGAATATTCAAATTCAATAATTTTGTTGAATACGCGTAATTTTGTTGAATTTTCGTTTTTCTTTTTTTTTTTTTATCGAAAGTTACTGATAATTCTTCGAAAAATTCCAAAATCACGAGTGTATCGTGAAATTCTGGATAATTTGATGGACTTGTCGAAAAATATATAGAACTATTGAACAATTGAGCAAAATTTTTTTGAATTCAAAATTCCTAATACTAATGAACATTCCAATGAAAATTCCATAAAATTTGTTATTTACGAGCTTGTTTGGTTGGATTTTCGATTTTTAGAAATCGGAAGTTGTTGATAATTCTTCAAAAAATTCCAGGATCACGAGTATACATATCGCGAAATTTTTTACAATTTTGTGGATTTTTCGAAAATTACATCGAATTATCGAAAAAGTGCATGTGATTCATTTTGAATTCCACCCAAATTTTATTTAGTATATTATGATTTTTTCATTCGAAATTCATTGAAAAGAGTGGAAAAATATCTAAAATCGTAAATACGTTTCGAAATGTCAGACAATGAAGTGCACGTTCCAAAAAATACATCGAATTCCCGGAAAATGTAGAAACATTTTCCTGAATCATCCAAAATTCCTGCAAGGAACAAACAGTTCTACAAAAGTTGATAAAATTTATTGACTGTTCACAGTATCGATCAAAAATTTTCTCATCCACATTTCAACACACGAACATCCCAAAAATGATGAATTTTCCACCACCACCAGTTCATAATTTCCGATTTTCGATAGTTTCCGATTTTCGAAAAATTTCCAGGCTTTGTTCGATCACAACACGGGAATATGTACAGAATTGATCGACAAGTACAATTTAGGCTGCTACAAGGTCAAGGACAATTTGGAAGCCCAAGAATACTGGTTCAATTTGGGCCTGAAGCTCGGGGGATTTTTCAGCGACGGCGGTTGGTTCGTCGAGAGCGAGAAAGTTCTGCAAAGCTGCAAAGAGCTTTGTTTGTCCGGCAACGACGACCCGTACAACTGGCGTCGGATACTCGACTGTTGTCACAAGTGAAGCTCTTTTATTATCTCGCCTTTTTATTATCTATCTTCCGAGACCGACAATTGTGGAACTCTATTTTCGTTCCCCAGGTTACTTCATGCACAAGCTGAATATTACAACTTACCGAAGGCCACACAGACGTACGAACTGGCGTTGGAAACGTTGAAGAAATTCGAAGCCGTCGACTACATGGACACGAATCATGCTGCTCTCTACTCGGAATTCAGCTTTCTTTTTTTTATCAGGAGCGAGTACGATCAAGCTTACAGGTGCGATGATGCGATCGACAATACATTATAATTGATATTGATCTATGATATTGATCTATAGAAGAGTTGCGAGTTTTTTCCATCACGTGGGAAAAGTGGGAATTTTTAACCTTGTGGAGTAAAATTGAATTAGCAAGTAAAATGCATATTTTTTAGGACTTTTTCAAATGATACGAATTCAAATTTTGAGTTTCGTATAACATGGACATTTTGAAATCTATGGAATTCATACGTTTTTAAATTTTGAGAACCGAAAATTCATAATTCATTGAAATTGAAATTTTGTTTTATTGAAAATACAGATTTTAGGTATTTTCAGAATTTGTATGATGGTAGAATCACCAAAATCAATTTTTTTGACAAGCTCTGAATTTTGGAAGTTACACATTTGTGGAGTAAAATTAAATTAGCAAGTAAAATTCATATTTTTAGGACTTTCAAATGATACGAATTTATTCGTATTTATTTGTATTCGAGTTTCGTGTAATGTGGAAATTTTGGAATCTATGGAATTCATACGTTTTTAAATGTTGAGAACCGAAAGTTCATAATTCGTTAAAATTTAAACTTTGTTGTATTAAAAATACAGTTTTCAGGTATTTTTAGAATTTATATGATGGTCGAATCACCAAAATCAATTTTTTCGACAAGCCCTGAATTTCGGAAGTTACACATTTGTGGAGTTTGAATTTTCGACACTGCTCTCATTTCTAAACAATCGTTATTTGGTAGTTTTTGAATTTGGAAAGTTGAAATGCATTAATTTTGCATTTTTAGTGTCACGAGCATTGAAATTTTCGAATCCAAATTTTTCAACTTTTGCAGTTTAAGAGCCTTAAATGATTGAATTTCGATGTATTGAAATTTTTTATTTTGTGTGTAACTTTTGTCTTTTCATAATAGTGTAATTTATGAAGTTGATTTTTCCTATACATGTATTTGTGGACTTGTGATTTTTAACAATATTTTCAATTGTGGACACTAATTTTTAATTCATTTCCGAGTTTTTTTTAATTTTTTAGTTTATAAAAATTTTTGAATTGAAAACGTGACAAGTTTCGAAATGAAAATTTTCAAACTCAAACGTTGCAACAGAAAATTGTAAATTTCTGCGTCTCGTAATTTCGGAAATGAAATTATAAAAAAATTACATTCCATTCAAAGTAGTCTTGTTGATAATTAATAACTAAAACACTCGTAATCATTTCGTGATATCGATATAAAAACAATAAAAATCGGATTTTTCAGATGGAGCATGGAAGCGCTGAAACATTTGCGACCGACTCTGCACCCTCGAATAATCATCGACGTTCTCCGCAACGCCTCGAAAGCTTGCGTCATAAAGCGCGAGTTCCAAAAAGCCGGGCTCCTCAGCAAACAAGCCGTCTATCTCGCCGGAAAAATTTTCGGCAACGCCCACCCCAAATACAGCGACGTACTTTTCATTTACGGCTTTTACCTCTTGAACTTCGACTGCGTGCTTCACAGCGTCAACGTTTACAAAAAAGCTCTCGGCATAAGACAGGCCATTTTCGGCAAAATGAACCTTTACGTCGCTGCGGCGCACGAGGATCTGGCGTACGCGCTCTACGTTCACGAGTACAATTCGGGAAATTTCGATGAAGCGAGGTATCATTTTTTAGGTTTTTATAATTTATCACGACACATGGAAAAATGAAGTGTATTCTTTCGAAAATGAAAGCCATGAGAAAATTTTTTCTACGTTTTTCGTGATAAAAAATCTATCAAAAATGTACCATAGTAAAAAATAATGTTTTAATTAGTACTTTGTACGTGGTTGAAAAAATTACGTTTTCTTTATACTTTTCAGTAATCACATAAACAAAGCGATCGAAATAATAGGAAAACTGCTACCCGATAAGAATTTAATGCTTGCCAGCGCGAAAAGAGTGAAAGCCTTGATTCTGGAGGAAATCGCGTTGGACAGCGCGCCAACGCCTACGGTCGAGTATGATTTATTGAGTCAGTCCGAAAGCCTTCACCTCTCCGCGCTGAAATTGGCGAAAAGTTCGTTCGGCGAACGAAATGTACAAACCGCGAAACATTACGGAAATTTAGGGAGGCTTTACCAAAGTATGAGGAAGTATGAGGTAATATGTTTATTATTTATCTCGTTTTTTACAGTTTTTCGAACTGCGATATCGATTTAATTTTTCACGTTTTCAATTTCCGAAGTTGAATCGTTCGGTATTCCATCTTGGATATCGATTCCCGAATTTCAACCCTAATTATTTGAAAAATATGAAAATTCAATTGTTTCAGATATTTGTTCCCGAATTTCACGAAATTCTTGGAATCTTCTGAACTTGTCGAAATTTCCGAATTTTATGGGATACCCGATATTTTCTACACTCTAAATTGTTCGAAAAATACGAAAATTTAATTGTTCAAATGATTTCAGCAAGCTGAAGAAATGCACCTGAGAGCCATACGCATAAAGGAAGAACTGTTAGGACCCAACGATTACGAAGTCGGATTGAGCATAGGTCATTTAGCGTCGTTGTACAATTTCCACATGTCTCGTTTCGAAGACGCGGAGGCTCTTTATTTTCGCAGCATAGCTATCGGTAAAATTTACCAATTCAATTCAGTTAATTAAATATTTCTTTTCGCAGTCAGTAAATCGACTCAAAATTTTGCAAACATATCACAAATATGTTCAATTACAGTTATACAAATTTTCAGCGAAAAATTCGGTAACTCGAAAATCAAAGATACGACCTTAATGTGTATTAACAGTAGTAGACTTCTATTTATGGAAACTTCCTTTCTTCGATAAAAAAAAAAAAAAAAAAACTCGAATTCACATTTCATCCTTATTTATTTCATTTTTCATTGAAATTTAATATGAATAAAAATCGTCTGTTGTCAGGTGTGAAATTGTTCGGGAAGAGCTACAGTGGCTTGGAGTACGACTACCGCGGTTTGATAAACGTCTACGACAAATTGGACATGTTCGAAAAAGTGATCGAGTACAACGAAATTCTGAGCCACTGGCGGGAACTTCGCGACAAACACGCTGCGGAGGAAGTTCAGCCTATCGACCTCAGCAAGGGCCCGGATTTCATAGACGATGTGATAAATGCATTCTTTGCAATGTGATACAACGGACGTTATTTTTACAATGATCTACGAAAACACTCATCGAGCATTGAAAACAATTTCGAACATATGTACAGACATGATTTTCCTGGAGCAAACTTGTTGTAAATATTCGTAGGTTTTGAATTTCGGAAACACCCTTTTTTTTTTTTTTTTTTTTTTTTTTTTTTTTTTTTTTTTTTTTTCTTTTTTTTTTTTTTTTTTTTTTTTTTTTTTTTTTTTTTTTTTTTTTTTTTTTTTGGTGAAAATCTTACTTTTTCGGCGAAGGCTAATTTGGTTTTTTGTGATAGCAAATTGTTTATTTATATTTTTTATACGGATTTTAGGAAATTTTGTGTTCGTTCGTATTATTTAAATAAAGAATTTGTGAATATGGAATTGATTGGACCAAGTTTTTTGTTTTCGTAGATTTGGGATATCGCAAAAATGGAAAATTGTTCACGAACTATTTTTTTGTAACACACGTATTGAAACATTTTGACAGATGTTTACACATCAAATGTACAAGGGTTTTTTGGTTTTGAAATTATTTTTGTGTTCTTTCGTGAGCATACTTTTTGCATTATTCGTTTTTGAATGAATCGTCATTTTTTGACTATGTGATTTTTGAACTCGGTGATTCTTTAATTTAGTCGTTTGTAAATTATGTGTAACTCGTTTACTTAGGATTTTTGGAAAGTTATTCGAAATTTTCTGCACTTATTCAACTTCTATTCCACGCAGTTTGTATTTTATCGTTAGGTACTGATTTGCATTTGTGTGCTGATTCGAGAAAATTTTTCAAATGTCTGAATAATTTGTTGCGTTTGTAAGTGTCGATCGAAGCGCTGCAATAATAAAAAATTATCCCGGACATGTTTTTTTTTCCATTAGAAAAAAAATGTATCGGATAAATTTCAACATGGAATATTTATTTGTTCCATCCATACAAATTGTTCACCAAATTTTCGATGTAAATGCTCAACAACTCGATAAAATATAATTACGCCGAAAGAAATTCGTATATTTTTAAATAAAATTGAACTTAATCAGCGTGATTTGAGTTTTTCCAGAAGCAAAGATTCCAATTTCCTCATGTCGGCGGCGAATTTTCGAATTCCATCGCTCAACTTGTCCGTCGCCATTTTGTCTTCGTTGAGCATCCATCGAAATTGTGCTTCGTTGAGACTTATTTTTTGGAGGTCGCTTTTCTTCGCGACTTCCTCCGAAAGCATTTTCTCCAAGAGAACGTTGCTTTTTTCCAGTTCCTCTAATAATTTTGGACTGATAGTCAGAAAATCGCAGCCTGTCAGGGCCTTGATTTCCTCTGCAAGCAAAAACATCCAAAATGAGCCTTCGTAATCAACACGATTGATTGAACATCAGACTTGAAGTTGAAAAACTTCAAGTTCGTTTGTTTGAACAAAAAAAAGTTCACCAATGTTCCTGAAGGAAGCTCCCATGACGACAGTTTGGTACCCAAACTTTTTGTAATAGTTATAAATCTTGGTAACGGAAACAACACCTGGGTCTTCTTTGCCTTCGTAAGATTGTTTGTCAGTATTGGAAACATACCTACAATTCCACAATCATTGCAATGATTATACATAATTTATAACTATAGTGCGATCATTACAATTTTCAATTCTATGAATTTTACCAATCCAAAATTCTCCCAACAAAAGGCGAAATCAAAGTAACTCCAGCTTCGGCGCAAGCGACAGCTTGCGCGAACGAGAACAACAAAGTTAAGTTGCAGTGGATTCCATATTTTGTTTCCAGTTCCCTGAAAATCAGTTTCCGATCAGAAAAGTTTTGCTGGCAAATTTTTCGTGATTAACAAACATACTGAGCAGCTTGAATGCCTTCCCATGTAGAAGCGAGTTTGATCAAGATCCGCTCTTTGCTTATTCCAGCTTCTTCGTACAAATGTATCAATTGTTTGGCTTTTTCGACGCTTGCTTCCTTGTCGAAAGACAATCTGGCGTCAACTTCAGTGGAAACTCTTCCTGGGATTATTTTCAGGATTTCCAAGCCGAATAAAACGCAGGTCATGTCCAGGGCTGCTTCCAGTCGTTCCTCTAAAGTTCTACAATAAAAATAGTTTACGAATTGAGTTGAATTTTGGATGTAAGTTACCAAATTAATGTGAAAATAATTTTTCAAGGAGATATATAATACTTTATAATACTTTTTCAGGTCGGGTTGACTAATTAATTTGGATCCAGAAATTAGTTATCAAATGTTCGGGGTTTTTTTTTACGTTTTGGATTTGCAAGCATATTGAATAGCTTTCTCGATCAAGTGGGCGTATTTTTTTTGGTTTGCTGCTGCTAAAATCAGAGATGGGTTGGTGGTAGCATCAGTTGGTTTAAATTTCTCCATTGCTGAAATTAAAAATTGATAAATGTCTTAGGAAATGACGTTATGATGTAATAATAATAATAAGAAGATATTATTGTCAATGTTGTAAAATACAATCGAAAAAATATATAGTGGTATTGAAATCAATATTACTCAGTTTCGGAATTTTTAAATCAATAGTAAGGAGTTATCAAGGAAAATGTGAATAAATCAATTTGGTAAATTAAAAATTAATAACTATGATTAACTTTATACAAACTTTCAAATTTTAAAAGTGTTCAATTCAAATTTAAACTCAATTATCAAGCAAATTTTTGAGAAATAAAATTATAAACATGAATTATTAAACATTATTCATTTGTATGTTTCATATAACATCGTACATATTAAAGGTTCCGAATTTCGATCTTAGAGCGTATAAAATATTGAGGATCACTCAGTTTTGCGTAACTCGACATTGATAAGCAGACGACCCGCTGAGGATTGCATACAATTGGAAACAAGTTCAGATCGTCACATAATATATAACGACCTTCGAAACTAGATGTTTAAAAATTTGAAAAAGCGTGGATCGCTCTGTTAAAACTTCGAAAAAAAAACATGTGTACAAGTTATTCCAGCACTCGTTTTCAGATACATCAACCTTCGCCTATGACCTGGATTATGAATGCTCAACACGTGTAAAAAAAGTTCTGAAGAAGTGGAAGATACACATTTTACCTTGGAAATCTCCCGTGTCGGCAACCACCGTCGTAACAGTTTTTAATTGCTCCAAGCATGATGAAATTTTGGATTTTTTGCTTTGCGGTTCACTCATTTTGGAGGAAAGCTGTATTTTTTCACGAGAAATCGAGAGAATGATAAGTGACAACTGGTGACAACTGACAAGTGTCAAGCAGTGTTAAGTAATGTTTACTGTTTACTAATTTAGACATGTGATTAAAAAATTGTCAGCTGACAAAAAAGAATCCTTTGATTGGAAGATTCCGCCTGGGTGGTACAACAAAGCGGTACAACGTCAATGCGGTACACGGGAAAAAACAACCGAACTGAGAATTGTAAAAAGATCATGGATTTTGAAATAATATGGGACTCCGATATTATTTCGGGTATCGGTCGGACTCGGTTCAGAAAGGCACGGTTCAGATTCAAGATGGCGGCAGATGGTGTATGTGGATGACGAATGTCATTGAAAAAAGATGACGCAGAAGAGCA
>JAPYZK010008115.1:3282-14882 GCA_030522785.1 Platygaster equestris
TCCATATATTTATATTGATTCCAATCCATTTCTATTAACCCCCATCAATTCCTATTCACATGTTACCATCGATTCCTGTCGATTACCATCAATTTTCATCAATGTCTATCAATTCCTATCGATTTCAATCAATTCCCATCGATTCTCATCAATTTCAGTCGACTTCCATTAATTTCCATTCATTCCTATCGATGATATCAGTTCCCATTAATTTTACAGTTCCTCGATGTTACAGTGACTTTTGGCACCCTGTATACAATCTCAATTGAAGAACAGTGTATAACTCCAAGAGTTCTCAGTTCTGAACATTAAGAATTGTGAATCGACCCCCCCCCCCCCCCCCCCCCCCCCCCAAGACCGCCACGCCCCCCAACACACACCACCCCCACGGCCCCCCCCCCCCCCGAACGACGGCAAAAAAAAAGAACCAAAAGAACAAAAACGTCGCGAGATAGCAGACAAAGACGCGATTAGCCGAAATGTAACTTTTTGTTTCCTTGGTAAAAGGAAGTCGAATAAGAACGAAAGCAGCTAAATCGTGAATCGCGGCTGGTGCATTAACGTCTCGTGGAATCGTTCGCGACTTTCTCGATGAAAAATCGCAGTCTCGGCGTCGCCTTCCGAAAGCATCGAGGAAAATCGCGTAGCCCACAATTGCGTTACGAGCTCTTAGGACAACGACGAGTTGGCTCGCTCAAAGTCACGATACCCTGTTACAGAATTTCTCGGTTTTACCGGATTCCTTGGATTGGGAGTGCATTTTGCTCGATGTGAAATTACGTATGTTTTACTCGTTTGCGTGAGAGTTTGTTTATTGTTTTTTTTTTAGATGGACATAGAGATTTTGGAATCGGGTGAAGAATCGAATTCTATAAAAAATACCAAATTCTGCAGTGGATAATGATTGTCCCTACATTGATATGTTGCAGGTGTATGGGGAAAAAACGGTATGGTTGTTTCAACCATATAAATAGTAACATGCGCCAATCGTGTATGTGGTTCGTACAACCATAGATATGGTCGTACCAACCATATATGTAGCTGTACGAACCTAAGATACGGTTGTCGTAAATGTTACTATTTATATGGTTGAGGTGACCATACTGTGTTTTCTGTATAGTGTCTTAAAGTCTCCTGAAAGAAGATTTCAGGGCGGGCACGTAGCCAGGGAGGGGGCTGAGGGGGCTGAAGCCCCTGCCGAAATTCTGGAAAATTTGAAAAATGTACCACATTGAAAAAAAGAGTGTTTTGGAAAAAAAAATTGTGGAACAATACTGATTTTCACAAGTGTGAAAGTTTTCGAGAAATTAGATAGTTTTGAATATTCTCAGCATTTCAAGATTTACAAAAATTTTGGGCATTTTCAGAGTTGGAGGATTTCGAGAATTTGATAAGTTTTTAGACGTTTGTAAATTTTCAAAATTTCACGAATTTTGGAAATTTTGGAGTTGTGAAAGAGTTTCGGAAATTTTTTGAATTTACAATATTTTCATAATTCTTGGAATTACGGAAATGTTACGAATTCCTGACATTCCGAGAAACTTGATAATTTGTAATATTTGGAACATTTCAAGATTTTTAACTATTTTGAGAATCTTCAAAGTTTGAAGTATTTCGAGGATTTTGGAAGTTATTGGAATTTTGGAAATTTCAAGAATTTCGAAATTTTCGTAATTTGGTAGATTATTCTGAAAATTTACAATATTTTCTTAATTCTTAAAATTACGAAAATTTTACGGATTCTTCACATGTCCAGAAACTTGATAATTTGTAACATTTCAAAATTTTGAATAATTTAGAGAATTCCAAAAATTTTTAGTGCATCGACAATTTTCAGAATCCCGAAAATTTCAGAAAATTCAGAGATTTAAAAAAATTTCGAAAATCTTGAGAATCAAGGCAGTTTTCATAATTCTTGAAATTTTGGAAATTTCACAAATATCTAACATTTCGAGAAACTTTTGTTGAGTCTGTACATTTTTGTCATATTTCGGGATTTCGACTATTTTGATGCATTTTAAAGTCAAGAGGATTTCGAACATTCTTTAACTTCTCCAAGTTTTCAACGTTTTCAGAATTTCGAAAATTCATTAAATTTTAAAGATTCGGAAAAGTTTTTCGAATTCTGAAAATTTAAAATACTTTCATAATTATCGAAATTCCGAAAATTCCACGAATTTCTGAAACTCTGAGAAACTTCATAACTTCAAACATTCCGAACATTTTAAGATTTCCAACAATCCGCGAATTTTCAAAGTTTAAAGTATTTTGAGAATTCCAAATGTCTACAGAATTTCGACATTTTCCAGAATTCCAAAAATTCTCAAAAAATTTCAGTCATTTCAGAAAGTTTCAAAAATTCAACGAAATGAGACAATTTTCACAATTCTCTAACAAAATTCTACTTTTTGAACTTGTTGAATAAATTTCGAGTAAAAATCTCCTCAGCACCCCGCCCCCGCCCCCCCCCCCCCCCCCCCCCCCCCCCCCTTCCGAATTAAATTTCTGTTCCAGGGTTTTTTATACCCTTTCATAACTACATCAGTATAATAATTTCAACGTCAGTCACTGGTCTCCAGTTTCAACTAATATTTTCTATTTTCACCCCCCAACAAAATATTACTCCACAACCCCACAGATTTGGCTCCGCACACAACAATCTCGACCAAAAGCATCCTCGATCCCAAATATACATTTTCGAGAATCACCCTTATGCACTCAGCTCAGCAATATCCCGAATTGACGCGGTCGTTACACTTTACACGACCGCAAAGGTCCCGGATTTGATTTTCTTAAAAGGGAAAATTCGAAATATCAATACAACGCCTGGAAAGCATCATCAAGAAGATATATCCTCGCGCGGAAAAAAAGTACATACATAACTATCCGGATGTAAACTGATACTTTGACGACCGCTCGCTGGCCATTCCGTGCGCGGATTATGAGTAATTGCGGGGGAAGCTTTGCACGAGAAAAAAAAATATATTGCGCCAGGAAATATCCTCGGCTTTTGTTCCCGCAAATGTATTCACTAATGGGATAATGTAAATGGGGAAAAAATATTACTTCTCGCGCCATGTTTTTGAGTGCTTTGGGGTGAAATTACGAGACGCTCGTAAACAGGAGGTTTTTGCGGGTTTATTTTACTATGGTGTGTGGTAGGGGGGCGGGGGTGGGTGTTTGAACCCCTTGAAAATAGGAGAAAAATTATTGTTTGAGATTAAGATTGGCCCATTTCGCACCCCCCCCCCCTTTCCTAAACATATTTTTTCATGACAAAAAAATGTATTAGGTGAAAAATTATACCGAGTACATTGATTTATCTGTCATTTTGGATTTTGCTTTTATATTTCTCCGCGAAATCCCTCTGCAAGAGAAAATCAATTGCGGAAAAGAACTGCAGAGACTCAAGAGTCCGCGTATAACCAGCCTTATCTGGGGAAATCTCGAGTCTCGAATCCATGCATTTTACGGGATTTGCATACCTGTTGGTAAAAAGAAGCACGTCGTCGTCAGTCGGCACTTGATGTCATTTTAGCCCGAAACCGCCCTCAAGCCTGTGTTTACCTGCAACATAATTCATTTCGTCCTTCATTTGTGCTCCCGAAACGGTGGAATAACTTCGGCTTATCCGAAGCTGCATCTGTTTGCGTGTCGGAGATATTTATGATCGAATTCACGACACTGGGAAAATTCGGTCGATTTGGAATATGGGAATTTTACCGAATGCGTGTTGGAAAATACGTAGTCCCGTGACTGTGGGGAAAAATGGGTGGGAAAAGTACCTATTTTCAGTATTTTTGAACGTTTTTGGCACGAGTCGAAGGCGAGTGCGACTGACTCAATCGGGAGTCAGAATCTCATAACCAAAATTAAATTTCCAATTCAATAATATTACTGGATACCGAAAGATCGAAAAAAAAATCGAAGTTGGTTACATACGGAACGAAAAAGTGAAATTTGAATACAAAGAAACACGAAATTTTTCAATTCTCGTAAAATTGCCGACTCCGCCAAATGCCATACACATGGAGCATTTTGTCCGCAGTAAATTACGTACGTTACACGTTGACTTGTTGACGGATTCGATCGGCAAATACGGCGTTATGAAGACAACGGGCGTAATTAAAAAAGTTTGATTGACCTTTCAACGCGAAATAGTACTCGAGGACTATAATCGAGCGAAAAGCCATCCGGAGAAAATAGAAAAAAAGGGGGAGACAAATCCAATAACTGAACAAAAGCGTTTTTATGGACAAGAACGGGACGATCGATGGGAAAGCAGTTTGTAATCTATAAGACTTTTCATCGTTTCACTTTTGATCAAATAACTCCGGTAAATAAAAAAAATAATTTTCAAACATAGAGATTTTTTCTGGGGTTCAAAAGGAGCTCAAATCTGGAAATTCAGCGAATTTCGTAGTTTTTTATCTATTTTAACCGTAATTTTAGAAATGACGAGACAAGATTATCATCGATGAGTATTGGAATCGATCAGTAATGTTACATGTTGATCGAGAGATCGATACATATCGATTCAAGCATCGACATATGTAAATACATCGATAATGATGGATATATGAATCGATGAGTATCGATAGACTATACATGGATCGACAAAATATTGATGTATACATTGATATATCATTGATTATCGATATATTAAACAACGATATCGATTTTGATCGAGAAATATCAATATATTGATCACTGTCAATATATTTCGACAAATATTAATGTTTTTATCGACTAGCATCTTTTTATATCGATAAATACCGATACATAATATATTCATTCACAAATGTCGATAAATAGATCAACGATATCGATATAAATCAAAAAATATCGATATACATTGGTCAGTAACAGTATACATTAACAAATATTGATGTATATCAATTAGCATATGTGTACATCGATAAGTATCGATCGGCGATTATATTCATTCACAAATATTGATATATAAATCGACTAGTATAAATATCAATTGACAAATGTCATTTTTTACATCGAGTTTCATCGATATGTATCGATATGAAATGACAAGTATAATTGCATACATCGATATATAAACAAGTGTCGGTATATGCATTAATATATCAACAATTATCGATATATACATTAATATATCGATAAACATCGATATATAGATCAACGATATTAATATAAATCGCGAAATATCGATACAAATTGATCAGTGACAATATTCATTGACAAATATTGATGTATGTATCGATTAGCATATTTTTACATCGATAAGTATCGATAGACAATATTTTCATCAACGAATATCGATGTCTAAATCGACAAGTCTCGATAGAAATTGACAAGTGTCATTATTTACATCGAGTGTCATCGATATGTATCGACATTAATTAACAAGGATCGTTGCACACATCGATACATCAACAAGTGTTGGTATATACATTGATATATCGACGATAATGTATATATATATACATCGAAAATATCGGTATGAATTGATGAATGGAAATATAAGTTGATCAGTACCGACATACATCGATAAATATCGATGACTACATTGAAATACGTCGATAAGTTTCGATATCAAACACAGACATCGACAAATATTGATTTATACATTGACGAGCATATATATTGAGAAGTATCGATATATAATACATTCACTCACAAATATCGACGTTCATATTGACAAGCATCGATATAAATCGACACGACTTGTTATATACATCAAGTTCGATCGATATATATCAATATACGTTGATACGAATCGTTATACACATCGATATACCGACCAGTGTCAGTATATACATCGATATATCGACAAATATTGATAGATACTCAAATTATATCGAATAACATCAGAAATTTTTTTCGCCTAATATTATTAACGTATATTGACACTCATCAATGCATGAATCCGTCGTTATCGATATACTTACATGTATCGATATATATCGATCTCGAGAAACGCATAATATTATTGATCAACCCAAACTCTGTCATCGATTCCGTTGAAAAAATACTGCTAGTATTTATTTGTTCAAAAAATCCATAATTGAAAAAATTAAAAACGAATCGTAACGAAAAAAAAATTAGTTCGGTTGAGGTGAAGAAATCCAGAAATCCGCGCAGGATAAAATAACGCCACTGCTCTTAGTTGACCGTCCCTGCGGAAAAGTTGACTCGTGTGTTACGCCCGCTCGCGATATTTCTTTTATTTTGCCACGATACAACCGTCCACTTGACTCTTCGGGTCGAGCGGGATTTATCTGCGAGCTCACCAACGAGATTTCACCTTTATCCCTCGCACGTTCTTTTTAACGACGTTACAAGTTTAGTGGAATCTGGAGGGGAATCTCTTCTGAAATTATTTCAACCGCGACGGCAAAGCCTGATTTTGGCGAATGATAACGTCTTTTTGTTCGAGACAGTCTAAATTTGTCAGATTTTCGACATTTAGTATGGGTATTAAGAATTTTACGACTGTAAGTGTTACTGAAGAATTATCTTCATTCATATTTTTGATGGATGGGATTTATTTATTTAATTTCTTATATTTTCCTGAAGGTTATCAAAATTTTGGATCGATTTCCTCTTAATTTTTTTATATTCTTCAGCAACTTGAAATTAGTTGACAAAATTACCGAAATTTGGCAGATTTTTGACATTTGGTATGGATATCAAGAATTTTACTACGAAATCACATATTTCTCGCAGGCGTTGAATAAATAATATTTCCGCAGTGCACAATCCGCATGCGCAAAGCGATCAAAAACAATAAAAATCGTTTTTTTTTCACAGAAGTGGTACTTTCGAGTAAGATTATCACTTTCTTGAATCAAAATTTTATAGGTACTCGTATGAATGTTTTTAGGCAATTATTCTTCATCATAAAGTTGACTTAACTCAACCACTTTATTTGCGCGCTATTAAGGATGTACGTTTCGTGCGCTAGGAAAGCGCGAGCTGCCACGACCACGTGCGCTGAAGTGACTTCCGGTGTACTGGTTGTATCAAGTGGCCAACTCAAGCTAGTGACGCCATTTTGAGATCCGGACGGGCTATTGAGGTATTCTCCCGAAATCTCAAAATGGCGTCACCTGCGTGTTGGCCACTGAAAATTTCGCGATACCTCATATTGTCGAAATAATAACGTCTTCTTATTCCTTCCCGCATCATGTTTCCATTTGTTGAAAATCGCTGAGTTTGCTTGTTTTGGATGTAAAACAGTGTAAAATAGTGTTGAATGTAACGGAGCAATTATTTCAATAGTTATCAATCACGTAGGTGGTTTCTATTTCATAATACCATCAACCGTGCGTAAACGGTCACTAAACTGAGCGTGAGTGAGTAAATAGCTATAGGTCGTTAAGATGAGCGAGTGCGAACGAGTTCATCACTCGCATGCAATACGTCAACAATTAGGTAATCCATTATTTCGTCCACTCTAAGTTGAATGAAAAATTTTTAAATCCTCCAAATACCCATCTTCACTTTCACTTAATGGCGAGGCGATAAAATTTCAGCGATGCTGGAAAGTGCGCAATTCGCCGGTGAAAATGAAAATTTGGGATTCAAAGTCTCGAGGGCTTCGCGTAAAAAGTGTGATAAAGCTCTTTGTGTGTACAAAGCGCGGAGGGATTCTCGCGAGAGGTTAAACTCGTCGGATTACGTAATATCCATAAAACCGAGCGACGTGTGAACATTCGTCCGTCAGCTAGAGTCACGCGCCACGGAACCAGCGAAATCTTCCCTCAGGATGGGTGAAAAATGACTCATGAATTTGGCTTTAATAAGTCACCTTATCAAGTCCTTCTCCCGGCTAGGGAAATTAAGGTTTATGTTCGTTATCACCAACTTTACGATGCCGTTTACACTCGATTTAGTGTTGAGGAAAGATAGTTGGATGATGCATTTTTTTAGAATGGGATAGTTTTTTGCGAAGGTAGAATAATAACATACAATTTTTTCGTCAACTTCACCTGGAGATCTTGAGACGCCAAATGGAATATTTGAGACATTTATTCTGAGGACTGAGAATTTTTGGGTTCTGTAATTCGTGGAATTTTTGAAATTCGCGATTTGGGGATTCTAATCCAAGTTTTTGGGAATTTAAATCGAAGAGTTACGAAAGTCGAAAATTAAGACTCGAAAATGCCCAATTATATCATGTTTAGTAAATCTGGGAACTGACGAAGATAAAATGAGGAAAAAAAACTAGGAATCAAGAATGTGTAGATTTGGGAGATTTTTCCATTTGAACTCTGAAAATTTCACATTAATAACTTTTCAGTGGAAAAAATGTGCTATTTGATTTTTATCGAAATTTTCCTCAAAATCTTACAATTTCTTCCTCGCGAATGAAAAATCTTATATGTAAGTTCCGGAGATAATCAAAATTTTTCAATTCTAGAGACTTTGGAATTCTTGCATGTTATGGATTCATGAAGTTCTGAAGTGTTTGAAATTTTGAAATTCTACAAGATTTCGAGTTCTGGATATTTTGGAATTTTTGGAATTTTAAAGTTTTTTTATCCAAAAGTTTGTAAATCGTAAATTTCTAGAGGATTTGGTGCATTGGAAATTTTAAGAGTGCTCGAATTTGCAAGTTTTAGAAAGTCATGGAGTTTTCAAAGTTTTGAAAATGTTTGAAGTTCTGAAATTTTCAAGTTTTTAATCATTTTACAGAATTGGAGAGTTTTATGGCTTTGAAGCTTCAAAAATTTTGTAAGCGTCGAAGTTTTGGAGATACTCGAAATTTTGCAGTTCTAGAGAATTCGAAATTTTGAAGTTTGGAGAATAAGAAAGAATTCCCAATTTTCGAAGAATTTCGGAAAATCGTGAAATTTCGAGCTCGTACAGTTCAAGAATTTCGAAAGTTTCGGAAATTACATATGTTTTGAATAATATTTGAAGGTCCAGAAAAGCTGGAAGTTCTGATAAAAATTTCGATGAATTCTAAAATTTTCAAGCATCTTCAAACATATTGACTTTTCAAAACGTTTTAGTTTCAAGAATTTGTGAAGTTTTTTCAAATTTGTAAAACTTTTTAATCTGATCATTCCTATCTGATTGTGATTCGATATGAATACAGAAGTTGATTTCTAATTTTTGAAGATCATCAAAGAGAGAAAACGATTCCATGAGTAGATAAGCTATGAGAGTTTTGGACCCCCCCTATTTCCCCTTCCATCATGTGACTAGGAGATGAATAATTCTAAAAAGTGGAAAATAACGACGAAAATTATGAAAAACTTTGGTAAATTCAAAAATTATTAAGAATTCGAAGAATTCAGAGGAATAATAAAAAACATGATAAAATCAAAAAAACCCTCTCAATTTAGGAAAATATGCAAAATTTTAAGAAATCCTTCAAAATCCAATAGAATCATAAAAATTTCAAAGACTAAGATATTTTCGTGAATTTTTACATTCCTTCAATTTCTTCATATTCCCCTGAATTTCGTCAAATTTTCCATAATTTCTCAATTTACTAGAAACTTTTAAATAATTTTACAGTTTTTTGAATTCTCTAGTATTTATCTCCTATTCACATGATGGACGGAGAAGTGGGGGGGGGTCCAGAATATAAAGGTATAAAGAGATCTTTTTTCCGTGCCGCACCGTCTTAATTCAAATAACTGCAGAATATTCCGAGTCGAGAACTCGAATTTCATACATGTGTTCAAAAAATTCAAATTCCGTAACTTTTTCTAATGACACTCACGATGATTTATCATGAACATCATGGAAATTGGATCAACTCATTGTAAAATTAAATAGACTGACACACAAAACCAATTTATCGTGTTTACGCGTATTTTCTGAATATATGAATACAGTGCTTCGCATGTATTAGAACCTTGATGGAATTGGATTGCAGAAGTAAACGGAAAATGCTTTCACATTTCGAGGGAAGGTGGAATGCACTTTTTTAGTTCCCAATCTCTACAGTAAAACCTTTAGACGCGAGGGAGAAAATTGGTTGCACTATTATCGATAAACAAAAAGAAAAATCAGGAAAATGAGGGAAACCCGACACATTTGATGAATAATCAAATCACGAAATTTACAAAAATTGTATTATATTCATTTGGGTACGTGAATATCGTTGATATTCGCCCTCGAAAAATGCGTAAGTTACGAAGGTTAAAGTTGGCCGGGCGGTGATTGCGTTTTCTTTTATTGTGCCTCTTATAAAACAATACGGACAAGCTGGAACGCCGGGACCCCGTAATTACTTTCGCAGTTAATTACACCTGCCTTTTTATTTATTCCCCATTTACCCGGCGCAACTTTTACAAAGTTCCCCATAACTCCGGGACGCGCTGCAGCGAGGCTGCAGCGTACACGCGCATAATTCGCGACTATCGGTTAATTTACTCGCCAGCGATTCTCGTTCAGTGAGATTTTGTTATCATTGTTATCAACTATTTTGAGATTGTTATCAACTGTATCAGGAAACTTCTGGTAGAGACGAACTTCTCCATTTTATCGATCGTTTCGAATCTGAAGTGAGATTTTTAGTTATAAAAAGGATTTTAGTAGATATTTTATTGAGAATGAAACTTTGAATTCTAATAGAATTTTTGATACTGCAAGTTGGATTTTTGAATTCTTTGGACCAGTGGGGGGGGGGGGGGGGGGTTTCAAACACCCCCTGAAAGTTCAAAGTTTACATTTCAATTCTGGAGTTATAACAAAATTGGAAATTTGTGGTTTAGAATAGTACCAAGAACTTTGAAACCAAAGTTTAAAAATTGGAGTACAATTTTCAAATTTGGAGTTTGAGGTTCACAAGTCTGAGTTTATGTTTCAAATTCAGAATTCAAAGTTTGAAGTTTGAATTTGAAATTAGGACATTTGAGTTCGAATTTAATGTTGTAATTCGAAGTTGACAGTTCAAAGTTCGAGTACAAAGAATTAGGTTTGAATTGGAAATTTATTTTTGAGTAGTATTGAGTACTGGAAATTCAAAGTGGGAAGTTCGAATATGAAATATGAATTCAACCGTTCAAATTTCATATTTGAAGTTCATATTGGAAGTTTACAGGTAAAATTTGAAGCTCAGAGTTTCGAATTCGAGAGTAAAGTTTGGAGGCTAAGGTTCAAATTTGAAGTTCATATTCCGAAGTTCGAGTTTATATGTAAAGTTTATACTCAAAGTTTGAAGATTGGATCCGAAATTTGAAGCTCAAATTGGGAATCCTGAGTTTAGAATAAAAGTTCGAAGTTCAAAGTTTGATGCTTGAAGTTCTAATGTGATGTTGGAGGTTTGAATTCGAAGTTTAGAGATTAAATTTAAAGATTGAAGTTCAAAGGTCAAATTTGATGTTGGATGTTTATGCTCGAAGCTTACAGTTTGAATTCAAAGTTCAGGCTTTGAAGTTTAGATTTTAATTTCGAAATCCAGAGTTCCATTTAAATATTCGGAGTCCGAAGTTTATGTTGAAATATGAAGTTTGAAGTTAATACGTAAAGTTTAAAATCGAAATTTAAAGTTCAATGTTCAAAATAGAAATCTGTTGTTATACAAATGGAAGTTTAAAACTCAAAGTAAAAGTTTCAACTTCAAATTCAAAGTTTGAAATTCGAAGTTTAACGTTGAAATTCAA
>JAPYZK010008122.1:0-10148 GCA_030522785.1 Platygaster equestris
CAAAACCAAAAAAGTCCATCGAATTCGCAAATTACGAATTGTATTATCACCCCACAATACAAAACTTACAAATAACGTATAAATCTTACAAATACATTAAAATACGTTAATCAGTTTTCATCTCTCGGCTTAAAAAATACAACGCACATACAACCTTAAGTACGCGATACAATTAAAATTAATAGTGCTTCCATTCGGAGACGCAAAATAAAACTACTCCGGAAAATGTCATTATTTTCAGCCCTAGCACTAAAAACCTAACAAAATTACGCTAATTACTCCAAGTCAAAGTTCAAAATTATGTACAGTCACAAAATTAATATTCACAATCTGAATATATCCCATTTTCCGTAAAAAACGTAATATCACTTTTTCAAGATCGATTTTTAATTCTAGCGATTGGAATTATTTCGGATTCATGGATTATTCGACTATTATGTACATTTTTGCGTATATATACAACAATTTTCCCAAGTTCTTATCTTATGCTAAATACGTATAAGGAGAGTACGAGCAAAAAAAGTATGGATTTCGAGGACTGTGCTGAGGATTGGTAGACGAGGATCGGGGATTTTGGGAGAATTCCGTCGATGTCGTTCGTCTCGATTTCTCGGGGACAGCCCATCCACACGGGGGCGGAAAATCGCGGTTTTTCGTGGGCCACTTTCATCCTCGAATCGTCGAATTCCCAAAAACCTTTGTCTTTGAAGAAATATGTTTTACCTGGAAAATGGATTGAATTTTCGGACTTGGAACGGATAATTTTAGTGAAAATTTATTAGGAATATGAAACAAGCAAAAAAAGTGTAATCTTTGTGAAAATCGGAGACGAAAGTTCCTGAACTGATTTCTTCTAACCTCAAAATTGCGAAAGTTGCGGGTCATTGACGTTTTTACATCCTATAATGGACAGTTTTTTCGAAAATTGATTCGGAAAATGAAAGAGATGGAAATAGTGTATTATTTGTGAAAATCCAAGACGAAAGTTCCTGAACTGATTTCTTGTAACCTCAAAATTGAGGGAGTTATGGATGATTAAAGTTCTTAAATCTTATAATGGATAATTGAAAAAAAAAATTCATCAGTAAAACTGTACAGGTGAAAAAGTGTAATTTTTGTGGAAATCTGAGACGAAAGTTCCTTAAATGTTTTCTTCTAAACTCTAAATTGAAGGAGTTGTGGGTGATTAACATTTTTCTGTCTTGGAATGGATAGTTTTTTTGAAAAATTGATTCGGAAAATGAAACAGGTGCAAGTTTCATATTTTTTGTGAAAATATAAGAGAAAACTTCCTGAACTCATTTTTTATAAACTCAAAATTGAAGAAGTTGTGGATGATTGAAGTTTTTCTGACATATACAATGAATATTTTCATAAAAAATTTATTAATAAAATTGAAACAGGTTAAAAGAAATGTATTCTTTGTGGAAATCGAGACAAAATCTCCTGAACCGCTTTTTTCTAAACACAAAATTGAGTGATTTCAAATTAAATCAGAAATCGTATACTTATTCAAGTATTTACCATTTTTCCACTGAAAAACAGCGTCTATGTTATACCCAACTCCAGCAAACATGCTCATGTCTCTAGGATAGTCCAATTCCACGTGATTAATGGACTCGTCGAATCTGGAAAAAAAATCACTCAGAATCAAAAAAATTCATTCCAAAATCCCAAAAACTGCATAAAATAAAATTCCCAACATATTTAAATTCCAAAATTTCACCAACATTCAAATTCTACCCGAAAATCTTCGAAAAAACCCAAAAGAAACGCAATTCCAAACATCCGAATCCGAAATCCCCAATTTTCGAATTACCTCCAAATCTCCGAAACCGAAAAATCTTTACCTCCAGTACATGGTCCCGCTGAAGAAATATGTTTTACTGTTGTACCCCCACACCATGGCTCCATCAAGCTTCTTCAAGCTTTTCGGCAATCCCAAAGTCATCAGAATCTTCGGATATCCGGGCTCCAAGAAATTCGCGTTGAACACGTAATACAGCTGGCCCACGAAAATGACGATCTTTTTGTCGACTCTTTCGTAGATCGCGTCGACGTGATCGATGTCCCTCGGGAGGTTGAAAAGGCGATAAATTTCGGCGGGGTAGCCCTCGTACAAGCCTTTATCCCCGATTCTCCAAAGATACTAAAGTTTCAAACATAGAAAATTTCCTTTATTCAACGCCCGCGAGAAATGTGTAATTTCGTAGCCCTGCTGAGAGTGGACGAAATAATAGATTCCTGATTGTTGACGTATGGCATGCGAGTGATGAACTCGTTCGCCCACTAGTGGGCGAATAAGCTCTTCGCCCACGCTCATCTTAACGACCTGTAGCTATAACAAGATGGCGGACGAGCGACTCGACATATATCAAAACGTCAAACTCCCCAACCCTAACCTCAAAATAACACAATAACTAACCGCACAATATACTATTACTCTTTGGGCAGTATTTTTCGTTAATTCGAATAATTTTCATTCCAGACACCCGAATCGGAAATTCACTGTACTTGAATGCCTTAAATCGCGAGTTACTTGTATTTTAGGCACCTAAACTGGGAGTTCACAGTATTTCGATCAATCCAGTTTCTCAGACTAACGAGCAGTACGCAGTCAATAAAATTTTCACCACATTCAAAATTCAACGGTAATTTTGAAAAACTCCGTTTTGCCATGAATAATACTTACTGGACCTTTGAAAATGAAAGTTTCCCCGCGTATGACGCTGATCGCATCGTAACTCGTGTCACATTTGTCAGGAACCTGGGGCAAGTTTTCCCTGGTCGTCGGCCACCAATGGTGTTTTGGTTGCTGGGACGTCGTGACCGGAGTAGCCGTTGTTGACGTGGTATGGTGTCTATGGGGTTTTTGGGGAGTTTCGGGCCTGTAGTTGGGCTTTCTGGGATAGTTGTCTTGTCCCGATCCTGTTTTATCTGATTCCCACATACGTCATTGTACCATCATTTTATGCATATATGTGTTCGAAGGTGGGAATTATTGGATCGGATCTAGAGTGGATATTGGTGGAACTAGAGTACTTTTGAGTGTGTTTCCGTGGATCTAAAGCATTGTAAGTGGATCTTAGTGGATCTAGTATGGGTCTTGGTGGATCCAGAGTATTTTTAAGTGAATGTTGGTAGATCCAAAGTAATTTTAAGAAGGTCTTAGTGGATCTAGAGTGGATCTTGGTGGATCTAGAGTACTTTTAAGTGGATTTTTGTGTCTTAAGTATTTTTCACTGGATCTTGGTGGATCTTGGTGGATCTAGAGTACTTTTGAGTGTATTTTAGAGGATCTAAAGTATTTTTAATTGGATATCAGTGGAACTAGAGTGGATCTTGATGGATCTAGAGTACTTTTGAGTGGATTTCCGTGGATCTGAAGCATTTTTAAGTGAATCCTAGTGGATCTAGAATGGATCTTGAGTATTTTAAAGCGAATCTTGGTAGATTTTAAGAGGATTTAGGATTTTTTGAATGTATTTTCGCGAACCTAAAGTATTTTTAACTCGATCTTAATGGATCTTGATGGATCTAGAGTACTTTTGAGTGGATTCTCGTGGATCTAAAGTATTTTCCACTGGATCTTAGTAGATCTTGGTAAATCTAGAGTGGATCTTGGCGTATCAAGAGTATTTTCAAGTAAATTTTTGTAGATCCAAAGTGGATCTTGGTGGATCTAGAGTGCTTTTGAGTGTATTTTCATGAATCCAAAGTACTCTTAAAATGGTCTTAGTGGATCTAAAGTGGATCTTGGTGTATCTAGATCACTTCTGAGTGGATTTTCGTGGATTAAAGTATTTTTTGATGGATCTAGAGTGGATCTAGACTTGGTGGATCTAGAGAACTTTTGAGTGGATTTCTATGGATTTAAAGCATTTTTAAGTAGATTTTAGTGGATCTAGAATGGAACTTGGTGGATCTAGAGTATTTTCAAATGAATCTTGGTAGATATAAGTGGATCTAGAGTGGATCTAGAATACTTTTGAGTGTATTTTCGTGGATCTCAAGTATTTTAAGTGAGTTTTAATGGATCTAAAGTGAATCTCGGTAGATCGAAAGTACTTTTGAGTGAATTTTCGTAGATCCAAAGTATATTTAAGTGGATCTAGAGTGGATCTGAGTGGATCTAGAGAACTTTTGAGTGGATTTTCGTGAATCTTAAGCATTTTCACGTGGATCTTAGTGGATCTAGAGTGGATATTGGTGAATCCAGAGTACTTTTGAGTAGATTCTCGGGAATCTCAAGTATTTTGAGGTGGATCTTAGTCAATCTACTGTCTACAGTATTTTGTAGCGCGCTACATCGCGCTACACTCAATTAAAAAATATATTCATTTCCGTTCGCCACAAAAACATTTCCTACATTTGGAGTCACCAAAATAAAAAATGCGAATTTTACTCCACCTGTACGCGTCGGATGACGTTCTGGCGGTTGTCGCGGCCTGTCGTTCGGCAAATGATTCGGCCTCGTAGTCGGTCTCGTCCACCACGGCCGTTGAGTCGTCTCCGGAGGCGTATGCGCCGGCGGCGGCGTATGCGCCACAGCGGGTATTTTTCCCCACAGTCGTTTCTCCGCCGCTCCTGAAACGAAAAGCAAAAATTTCTTCAACTTCACTCAAGAATAAAAGCACAAGTTCCAGTGGATCTCCGGTTATAAACTCGAAGAAATTTTTTCATTGCTTACTCACCGTACATTTGCTGAATTCCCATTTTATCGTCGTCCGGTAGTTCGTAATTTGCGCTGATCCCTTGATACCAAGGATACATCAATGCCCCGCGCACAGAACTGTGGGCCAAGCCCAATGAATGCCCGAATTCGTGGGCTGCTACAGCGAATAAACTAGTACCTGCAATTTATTCGCATGAAAGATGATATATTTACGTAAATTTGATGTAAACTTCATGCAAACATCGTGTGAACAGTTTACATGAAATGTTGTTCGCAAACTGTTCACGTAAACATGCCTGTTTCACCAAAATACACAGGATTTCACAAAATTAACGCAAATCCTGGAAACGGTAGATTTTCGGATTCTCCGTGAAAATACAAGACGAAAGTTCCTCATCCATTCCCCTCCAAACCGAATAACGACGGAGTTACAGACACTGAGAGTCGACCAATCAGAAAATGGGGCGTGGCGGACGTAGTACACGGACGCCACCGCGCCGCGCGCTGCCTGTCGAACTTCAAACGCGAATAACTCCGTTGGTTTTGAGCTTGGAAGGATATGACTGAAGAACTTTCGTTCCGTATTCGGACAAAGAATCTTCTAGTATTTTCCGTATTCAGATTCTGACGGTACCTTCATTTTCGCTCCCGTCATCTTCCAATAACCACACTTCTTCCGCGTCGAAATGAGCGTCACCGCCTCGGTCCTTGCCGGGAAAAAAAGCGTGGGCTAAAATTTGCCCGCGACCATCGAAAGGGTACCCGTCGCCATGATAACCTCTGGAAATCGATGAGAAAATTCCTTGCAAAATTCTGAAACGGAAGTTCCTCGGGCGTTTTTTTCCGAACTCAAAATTGACAGATGTGGCCCATATATATCAGGTTTAGTTGCGCGCGCAACTGCGGGGAACCGCTCCCGCCGCAGTGAATCTTCAACTGTTGATAACTCGATCAATTTTGAGTTTAGAACGAAGTCTCCGGGGAACTTTTGTCTCGGATTTTCCCGAGGAGTCGGAAAATGTGGAAAATTCGGGGAGAGGACTTACTTTTCGAATGAAATTTCAATATCAGCCCGATTGCCTTGGATCTCTTGGAAGGTCAGCTTCGAATTTCTGGCCCAAAGGTCCAGTGCGCGACCGAGCGCTCTGCGCACGCGTGCGCTCTCGAGACCACCGTTGGTTCTTAAGCTACGTGGGGGAGAAAAGTCGGGTCTGGTCATGAGTTCGGAAAATTCGAATTGGAATTGCGTACAGTCGAGATTCTGTTATGTCAACGACGCGCTCGCTTACCCTGGCCAGTTGGGAGCGACGTTTTGGCGACGTTTTCTCGTGCTTTTTTTGAGCGACGAGAAATTTCCCGAAGAAATTCACATTTTTTAATTTTTTGGAAATATTTAACTTTCCAAATCTTTCGAAAACATCACATTTTTTGGATTTTTTGAGGAACTTAAAATATTAAGAATTTTCGGACTATTTCGAACTCAATAAATTCCAAAAAATTTTTGAATGCTTGTAATTTTGTAAGAACTCAAATTTTTGAATGTTTCGGAACAATTACAATTTGGAAATTGAAATAAAAACATAAAATTTTGAAATCTTTTGAAAAATTTGAAGATTTGCAAAGATTTAAGAAACTCAAATTCTCAAATTTTTGAAAAACTCAAAATTTTCTGATTTTTGTGGAAAAAATCAAATTTTCGCAATTAAAAGACACCGAAATTTTGGATTGTTTCCAAAATCTGACGATTTTCCAATTTTTCATAAAACTCCAGATGTTAAATTTTTTGAAAAACTGAAAATATTCGAATTTTCAGACAAACTAAAAATTCGCAAATCTGTTGTAGAACTACACATTTTCGAATTTTCCAATATTTTTGAAAACTGTTGAAGTTTTTGGAAATTATGTAATTTTTGGGAATTGTTAGAATTTTACTCAATTTTTTCAAATTCTGAAAAATTTTCCAGTCTTGAAAATAGTTGAAGTTTTTTCAAATTTCCCAAATTTTCTCAAATTTTCAAAATTTCCAAAATTGTCGAAAATTTAAGTCTTGAAAAATTTTGTAAACTATTTAATTTTTTGTCAAATGTTGGAATTTGGAATTCTTTTAATTTTGTGCAATTTTTGAAAATTTTCCAAAGTTTCGAAAATGGTTAAAATTCTTTAAAATTTTCGGAATTATTCAAAATATTCGTAATTTTTGTTAAAGTTTACGGAAATTTTTAGAAATCATGTTTCAAAAATTTCTGAAATTTTTGAAAAAATGTGGTATTTTGTGAAAATTTTCAAAATCTTTCGAAATTTCCGAAAATTTTCGGAATGTTTGTCCACGATTGTTGAAAATTGTTGAAGTTTTTTAAAATTCCCAAATTTTTCCTCCATTTTCTAAATTGTTAAAAATCTTCGGAATTCTCAAATTCCGAAAAAACGTTGAATTTCAAAAATTTCTGAGAAACTCAGAATTTTAAATTTTCAGAACTCAAATTTCGTAAACTTTGCATAAAACGATCAAAAATATCAAAGACTGTTCCAAATTTTCAGAACTCAAATTTCGTAAATTTCGCATAAAACGATTAAAAATATCAAAGATTGTACCGAATGCAAATTCAATTAACTCTGTTCGACAAACGCTCCAAAATTAATTTTTCCATGATTTTACATAGCGACTGAAACGTCGCCTAAACATCGCCTTTTTGGCGTCGAAATATCGTCGCTCCCAACTCACTATGCTATTTCAACCCTTTTTATCCATTTTCATTTTCCTCTCGATGTTTCTCGTCGCTTCTCCGTCTCGTTGCGACCGCATTCGCTCACTCAAAAAGGTTGTGATGGCTGCTCAGGTCCTTTTTCGCAGGACAAGCATCACACTCAGGTTGAGTGAGTTCACGAAATCGCCAAATTTTCTTCGCCGTGTTCACGACTGAAGGCAATATTTACGAAACTTCTTAAGGCACGACATCAAATGTTTACGATTGCGATATTTATCTAATGCGGAATTTACAAGGTGTTAGAACGCATGTGTTTGAAAAATGCACGAGACGCATGAATTACATCTGGCTTTCTGCCAGTAGATCCACGATTCGCCAAACAATTTATACTTAACGACTGGGGACTCGCGTTTTAATGACTTACGATCGGTGCAGTTTGAGTTTTTTGCACGGTTCGTGAGTTAATGATGATACAAGCTGTCATTTGATGACTCTTTCGAATTTCTGAAATAGAATCTTGGATTTTCGGGGTCGAGGAGAAACGTCTATTTTAAAATTCGGCGGAACAAAGAAAAAGCATTATTCGTAACAGCTGGGTAATTTCTTTATGAATATTTTTAGAAATGTAGATAGCAGAGGGAAATGTTTATGAATAAATAAGCGTGTTCAAAATGTGGGCGATAGCGTTAGGCTCTGATAATTTCAATTTTTCAGCGCCATTTAGTTTCACGGAGGCGTTTTAATGTGAGAGGCGTGAATCCTTATCGCGCGACACAGCTTCCTTAATTATGTATTCGTTATTTGAAATCGCTCCGTTTGTTGCTTGGGCGGAATTTTTTTATACGATGAAATTTGTTTATCATTTGGCCGTAAGATGAGGAATTATTATCGAAAAAAAGTAATCATTGGTCCAAATTTTGAATTTACAAAACTTTGAGCCATCGAAAATGTTGAGTTTCGAAATAAAAGTACACAATTTGGATTTTTCTACACGTTTTTTAACCTCGGAATCATTTTTATATGTTTTTTTTTTTCTCGAAAGTTAGTCGAAAATTGACTTGGGAAGTTGTAAACAATTCGGAAATGTTTTTTATTTTATGTAGCGCGATGCAGCGCGACGTAGCGCGATGCAGCGCGATGTAGCGCTACATGACACGCTACAACTTCGAAATAAATTCGGAAATTTGAAAAATCTAGCACATTAGAAAATTTGAAAAATCTAGCACATTGCAAAAAAGTATACTTCGAAAAAAATATCAAAACAATACTGTTTTTAATCTGTGTCAAAATTTTCGAGAATTTTGCGAATTTTCAAGTTTTCAGTATTTACAGAATTTAATCATTTTAAACATTTCGAACATTTCAAGATTTTTAACAATTTTGCGAATTTTCAAGTTTTCAGTATTTCGAGAATTTAATAATTTTAAACATTCCGAACATTTCAAGATTTTTAACAATTTTGCGAATTTTCAAGTTTTCAGTATTTCGAGAATTTTAAAGTTTTCAGTATTTCGAGAATTTAATAATTTCAAACATGTCGAACATTTCAAGATTTTCAACAATTTTGCGAATTTTCAAGTTTTCAGTATGACGAGAATTTTAAAAATCTGTAGAATTTGAACAATTTCGAAAATTTCAAAAATGTTCAAGGTTTCAAAAAGTTTTCAAAAGTCTGAAAATTTCGTAAATTTTAATAATTCTCTGATAAAACTACTTTTTGCTTGATTAATTATTTATATTTATTTACATAAATTATTACCTATTTATCAAGTAATGATTTATCAAATAATGATTAATTAGTTCTTAATTTATATAAATTATTTATATATTATTTATATTTATTTATATTTATTCATTTATATTCATTTTTGTTTATTTATTTATATTTATTTATATTTATTTATTTATATTTATTTATATTTATTTATATTTATTCATCTTCATTAACTTGCTGAATTAATATCTAATAAAAACCACCTTTACCCCCCCCCCCCCCCCCCCCCCCCCCCCCCCCCCCCCCCCCCCCCCCCCCCCCCCTTCCCCCCACTCCATGTCAGGTTGTGGTGTCGCCATTGCTGGCCATGAATCGTGAAACGTTTGAAACGTTCGGAACGGCCTTTTTCGTACCTGGAGTCGGGAATGTCCGGCAAACCGCAGCGGCGAGCTTTCATGAGCTTTTCCGTCTTGGCGTCGATTTTTCCGGTCTGGGGAATTCCGCCGTATCTCTATCGGGAAAACGAGGTGAGTTTGAAAAAAAAAGGGGCGTTTATTGTTGAATTGGGGTGTGTTTCCCGAGCTTTTGGCATACTTGTAACGTTTTTATGGCTTCCGCCAGCTGTACTTCGTCCCTAAGATTCCCAGTCTCCAGTCCACTTTGGGGCAGGTATCCGAAAGTCATGAGATAATTTTGCTGGAAGGAAAAATCGAAATTTGCGAGTCCATTTTAGTTGTGTTTGGGGGTAAATTCTTGTGAAAATTTGGAAATTAACAAGTTTGGAAGTTGAAATTATGCCGGAAATTCGGAAATCATTGAAATTGAAAAACTTTTAGAACTTCGGGATTTCATAATTATTATTCCGAATTTCAGAAGTTCCAAAAATCTTAGAAGCTTGAAAAATTCCAAAACTTCGTAACTTCCGAAAATTCGTAACTTAAAAACTTCGAAATTCGTCCAAACTTCAAAATCCTAAGGAATCGAAATTTGTAAGTCCATAAATTCTTATCAAAATTTGAAAATTGACAAGTTTTGAACTTGAAATTATTCCGAA
>JAPYZK010008127.1:0-11162 GCA_030522785.1 Platygaster equestris
TTCAAAAGCAAAGATGGATGACTTTCTCACGCGAAACTGCCGACTTCCTGTGCCCGCTGACACGAAGATCAGCAATTTCGTTGTTCGTGGATTCCGCCTTGCCGCGTACTTTGGGCGTTGCTTAATGTTGCATTGCACTCGCTCAAAATATCGCTTCGTTGATTATAAAACTTTGTAATAAGAATATGTGGGAACTGAACATTTACGAATAAATGTTCAGGACGTCACAATGTGGTAAAACCATGTTTCCATATTTTAATGAACAGAAAGTATGTAATCCTTTGCGTTACTGCTTGAATTTCGCTGAAGCAGGAGTCCCTTCGAGGCTACGACTCTGTTCCCGAACTAAACATAAAACCGTAGTGTATGTGTCAAGTCTGTCGAATTTCAAATGAATTAGAAGGCGATCAAACATTTCGACGGTCGAAGGGTCAAGCAGAAAGACGGCAAACTGTCCGACTGGCCGCTCTCTCCTACAACCTTCGCATCTTTGCGTCCACATGTCTTTCTGTTTGACCCTTTGACCGTGAAAACGTTTTAATAAGCGAAATTCACGCTGAAACGCGAAGGTCTACACTTTCTTCGATTTCTTTTAAATTCACGAAGTATTTCAAAACCGATATCGATGTAGTGACCGAATAATACATGGATATTCGACTGTAAGAATTAGTTTTTTTTGGCATTTCAATTGCTGACAATAATTCATCCGTTGCAAATTTAATGAAATGAATGTTTCAAAAATCTTGAGAATGAACGCAGTTTTAATAATTCTCGAAATTTTGAAAATTTTTCGAATTTGTAAAATTTAAAATAACTCTTGCTCAGTTGAAATATTTTCAAAATAATGTCAAGATTTTCGACTTTTCCAAATTATTTTTAATTGTAAAGGATTTCAAAAATCTTCAAACTACATAAAATTTTCAAAAATTTCAGAATTTCGCAGACTTTGGAAATTCCAGAAATCTGAGAAGTTTTAATGATTCCGAAAAAGCACTTCGAAAATTATGGCAATTACAAAAATTTTTCGAATTTTTGAAACTGCGTGAAATTTGATGATTTTAAATATTTCAACAATTTTGAAAATTTCGATATTTTTATATTAACTATTTTGGGAATTTTTCGAGTTTGGAGGATTCCGAGAATTTCACAAGTCTTTGAAATTTTTACAATTTCAGAATCATCAAAAATTTTCTATAATTGTAAAGTTGTAAAAAGTTCAAATTCTTATGTTTCACAATATATTTGTAATTCTTGGTATGACGAAAATTGGACGAATTCATAAGATTTTGATAAACTAGATAATGTGTGATACTTCAAACATTTTGAGCTTTTTGGCAATTTTAAGAATTTTCGGAGTTTGACGTATTCTGAGGATTTTGGAAGTTACTGGAATTTCAAGAATTTCGATAATTTCGGAATTTCCGTGAATTAAAGAGTTTATGGTAGTTTCAGAAATTCGAAGAATCCACGATATTTTCATAATTCTTGAAATTACGGAAATTTTGAGTATTTTTCAAGTTTCGAGAAAAATGATAATTTGAAACATTGCAAGATTCCTAATAATATAGAGAATTCCGAAAATTACTATTTAGACTATTTTTAGAATTGCAGAGATTTGAAAATTTTCAGAGATTCATAAAAGTTTCGAAAATCTTGAGAATGAACGCAGTTTTTTTAATTCTTGAAATTTTGAAAATTCCATGAACGTGTGAAATTTAAAATAACTCTTGTTTAGTTCAAATATTTATAACATAATGTCAAGATTTTTGAATTTTTTGAATAATTTCAGATTGTAAAGGATTTCAACAATTTTTGAACTTTATGGAATATTTTAAAATTTCAGAATTTCGCGAATTTTGGAAGTCGCAGAAATCTCAATAGTTTTAAAGATTCCGGAAAAGCACTTTGAAAATTATGACAATTCCAAAAATTTTACGAATTTTTGAAACTCCGAGAAATTTGATGATTTCGAATATTTCTACAATTTTGAAGATTTCGTGATTTTTAACAATTTCGAGAATTTTCCAAGTTTGGAGGATTTCGACAATTTGACAAGTTTTTCGAAGTTTGACAATTGTAGAATCTTTGAAAATTTTCTTAGATTTCAAAGTAGTAATAAGTTGAGGAAATTTTCATAACACACAAATATTTATAATTCTTGGTATGACAGAAATCTTACGAATTTATAACATTTTAAGAAACTTGATAATTTGTAATACTTTCGAAATTTTCAGTTTTTCCACTATTTCGAGAATTTTCGAAGTTCGAAGTATTTCGAGGATTATGGAAGAGACTGGAATTTTGGAAATTCCGAGAATATCAAAACTTCCGTGGATTTCAGAGATTTGTAAAATTCTGAACAATTCTAAAACTGCATCATTACTTCATAATTCTCGAAATTACGGAAATTTTACCAATTTTTTAAGTTTCGAGAAATATGATAATTTGTAACATCCAAAAATTTCTAATGATTTAGGGAATTTCGAAGGTCAGTATTTTCACCATTTTCAGAGTTCCAAAAACTTGAAAAATGTCAGAGATTTAAAAAAGTTTCGATAATCTCGAGAATTAACGCAGTTTCCATAATTCTTAAAATTTCGACAATTTTATGAATTGCTAAAATTTGAAAAACTTTTGTTCAGTCGAAACATTTACAACATAATGTCAAGATTTTCGACTATTTTGTAGAATTCCAGATTGTAGAGAATTTAAAAATTTTTCAAATTTTTCGGTATTTCCAAAAATTTTCGAATTCCGCAAATTCTGTAAATTCCAGAAATCTGAAAAAGTTTTAAAGATTCTGGAAAATCACTTTCACAATTATGACGATTCCGAAAAATCAGAAGATTCCACTCGCGTGTTGCCACACTCGATACGCTCGTGAGGCAATCTCCACGCTGGAAAAATCTCCTCTTTCTCCCACTAGTCGCACAATATACTATTATTGCAATAGAAATTGAGGCCCCAAGCTGGTCATCATTTTGCAATGAGCACAAGTGAACAAGTTTAGTCTCGAAGGCGGCAGCAGCTTTCATCTCAGTTTACCGATACCTTTCTTTGCGCTTTGCCCCTCCGATCGAGCGCCGCGAAGCCCCCTCTATTAATCATCTGTTTGCCCCGTCAAATCAAGTCGTTGAATCGCGCTTCTTGATAAAGACAACTCAATTCTCCACAATTACTGACGGATAAATGAGGAGAACGGCTTTGGATAAGAAACTAACGAATATACTCTTCAAATCCGAAACAGTTAAAATTCTTCTGTTTGAAACAGTATACTTCCGAATAACTGTTTTTATAGTTGATTGAAATGCACAAACAGTTATTTTTACTGTTTCAGCAGCATTCTAATGCTGAGCGAAACAGTGCGAATAATTTTCGCTAATTAGTCAGTCGAAAACATTCGGTTTTACTTTTTTAGCCAGTGTTAAGTGCGTTAACTAAATTCATGCTACTATATTTGAATTTCTAGAATTTTTTTTATTCATACGTATAAAAAATAACCAGTTTGAGACAGAGTTGTCGACTACAGTTTAACTTATTGGTAACAAATTTATAGTCATTTGATTATAAAACATTCATCGTTAGTGACGATTGCAGATTGACTGAGGATATTTTGTTGCATTTTCGGCGCAAAGTGCGCGTTGTTATCAACATCTTGAATTTTTTCCAAAAATGTGTTCATAACAAACTGTTTTTCATTCATTTGTTTATGATGGACGGCATTAATGAATTTTATTTATTCCTCGATAGATGTCAACTTTCTATATCAATCAATTCGAAAATTTGTTATCGACAATTGTTTATAGTAATAATTTTCAAACAATTTCCATAACAAATATATGTTACAGCATCATCATAATAGATACATCAGAATGAATTCTGCATACAAAAATATAAAATAAAATGACTCAAAATATGAACATAATCGTGTATGTTCGTATATTTTTTCACGTGTTTCTTTAATGCATGATCAAGTGAAATTTATGTGTCGCCTTTCCTAAGCTCGAACTTCTGGCCTCTCTGCATTCCCAGTCTCCTGTTTTCGGAATGTTTTGGAAAGAGAGCTCGATACGCGTAATGGCATGTTGTAAGCAAGAGAAAGAAAAAGCAAAAATCCGGAAAAGTGGGGAAAGTGTATCAGATTAAAAATCTCGCCAAAGTGCCAAACCTCCATATCTTATATTAGTGCCACTCACGTCTATATGGAGAGATAGGCAATGCTCAGTCCATATATAAATACAATAAGGTCTATGAATCGACGCGATGACTAATCTTGACTCTCCTGATGACTCTTCTCGAAGCTTCTCGTTCATTCTTCACACTGAGCCAGGAGAGCTAGGAAAAGCAAGCACATGTTCTGTTCAGCAGTGTTCAATATTGTTCTGTTCATCGAAAAATTAACAAAATGGAATAACTCTTATATTTAAAAAGTGAAAGTGTTGGAGTCTTGCCGGTTTTGCGGGAAAAATATTCGTTTAAAGGGAGAGCTGAGGTAACAAAATTTGTTGTTTATGAATTCTGCATTTTTGACGATTTTACTATACTCGTTCCTTATTGTGTTTTCTAATTTTCTGAAGAAGTATGTTTTCTTTAATTTGTCAAGTTTTTAATTGTATTCGGTTCCAATCTTTGTCGCGAGTCGAAAAACCAAAATCGTGTTGTTGTCACAGATGTTTGAAAAAGTTTTTTTTTCTTACAATTTTCACGGATCATTCGCTTCTTACTCTTGAATTGGCATATTTATTGATCATTATGAACCAAATTTCAGTTTTAGAAACATTTGAAAATTATTATTTTTCATGGTATTTCAAATTTCATTTAGTTAAAGACTAGTATAATTTAAGTTTGTCTAAAATATAATGCATATCATTTACGTGAAAATCGTGATTTTTACATAAAAAATGTTATCAACAATTACTATTTGTAGGAATAAGTTATCAGAAAATATTATTTAAGTAACATGTTTTTTTGCGGACAACTTGAAGGCCCTGATGCTACTGTCTGCAATAACTCCCGCCTCAAATGCGACTGTTAAAAAGGGAAAAGGAAGAAAAAAGATACCAAGTTTTCGTATGTTGTTCTTATACTTATTCTCTGCTCTCCAGTTCTGCTTTTTTTATACTTTTTGAATCAATATCTCATTTCATTCTTCATCAAATTTTCGAAAATGGGAATTTCCTATGGATTTTATTCAAAATTAAAACAATCTATGTCAAAATTTTAAGGCGTACTTTGCAACTAAGAAGAAACTGAATACTCTTTTAATGTTAAATTATGAATATTTCTAATCGAAAGATTATACAATGTCGAACTTCGAATAAGAAGAATACAAAGTACGATTAAAAACTGTAAAAATATAATAATATTGTCAATTCTTTGATTCCAGATTAAAACTTCAGAGAAAGAAACTGCTTCTTCTGATAGGACGAAAGATTCAAATTTCGTGGACAAAAGTCAGATGCCAAATCCTGAACTTCTTGTGATTCTTCCTGTAAGTTTTCTCTCACTAATGTCTTACTTACATTATGTCAATTGTATAATAAATGTCCATCAGATGTAGTAGACGAATTTTTGTTTCCAGGAGGAAACGAGCATTCCGTTGACAGAAGAGAACATCCGGAAAATATCAACCACTCCAATACAACCCTATCTAATGTTTGTCAAAGGTCAGGATGCAGATACTTCTTTTATCCAAATTGACAAATAATTCATCACTCCCCCCAGCGAAATGAGGACGCCACTGGCAGCTTTCGATTTATTGTACAAATTGTTTCACATTTTTCAAATCTCATATCCGAATACTTCGACAAATTTCTACAGTTTCATCAACTGCTTTATTTCGGGGACTAGTGTATCTCCTCCGAGCTCAGTAAATTTAATTCATATCGATATTTTCAATTTTAAATGTGATGACGAGTAAATGTTCAAAATTTAGAAGAAGTAGCATAACTTTTCTATTTTTTTGTCATTTGAATATTTTTATGAAATTTATGGAATGTAAAAGAATTAACTGGTCTTACTAAACATAATTGAATACTGATATAGTTACTCACAATGGTACATTAGTACCTTTGGCGGTAAGTGGACGTCGAGTACGAGTTGAACCGCACCACGGGTCGCGTAAGATCACGGGTAGTTGCAACTCGCACGAGAGGTAATCGCTCTTTCACCCGTGATAAACACGATTTTTCTGTGAAACCTGCACGAAAGTATGTCTTTGAGGACATACGTAACAGACGCAGAAATGTACATTTCTACTCTGACAGCTAATTTTTGCCTCTCGGGTGGAAAGTGCTGAGCCCTAGGACGCAAAGTGGCAGTTTGCACCCGAGAGCCAGCAAATAAGTGCTCGGACGGGAATGTACAATTTTGCACCCGCTACACATGCACAAAAAGACATACTTTTGGCGCAAGTTTAAAAAGCAAGATTTTTTAGCTCGTATGTTGAAAAATTAGTCGTTTAAAGCGTATTTTTAACAACCAGTAATAGTCGAAGTAGTCATTTCAATATTATTAAAAATTCAAAATTAGTCGTTTGAATCAGATTTTTTACAATTTGATTTTTCCGAAAAATGTATTATATTCTAGGCTTATGAACGTGGTCATATGTAATATACTACTTGACAATAAACTGCATTACTTGTAACGGTAGTGTGTGGTCTAAATTTTTTCTACCTGGGAAATTTATTAAAATAGTGCTGTTTTTATCAGCTATGTTCACTGATTGAATCAGCAGAAGGCGCTTTTTTAACCAGTGCCTATCACTAATTGATTCGTTGAAAGTACTGTTTCGGTCAGTCACCATTACTGTTGCGCTAAGCTGAAAGTGCTACTTCAACCAGTGCCTGTTACTGATTTACTCGTTAAAAGTGCTGTTTTTGATAATCACCGTTGACTGTTTCGCTTATCTAAAAGTGCTGTTCTGACTAGTTGTAAATTACTGGTTCGCATAACCAAAGGTACTGTTTCGATCAGTGCCTGTTACTGATTTACTCGTTGAAGGTGCTGTTTTCAATAGTCATCGTTGACTGTTTTACTTCACTAAAAATTGCTGTTCTGAATAGTTGTGTAAATTACTGGTTAGCATAGCCAAAAGTACTGTTTCGACCAGTCACTCCGCGCGACTAAATCAAATAGTCGAAAGTACTGTTTCAATCAGCCTTTTCAACTGGTTCCCAGTGCACGACATTCGACATAATGAAACAGTAAAATTTGACTGGCAAACAGTAAAAATTCACTGTTTCAGATTTAGAGAGTAAGCATGTAGCTAGGGGGGGGGGGGGGGCTGAAGCCTCTCCACAAATTCTGAAAAATTTGTGAAATCTAGCACATTGCAAAAAAGTGAATTTTGAAAATAATTGTAAAGCAATACTGATTTCGACACATGTTGAAGTTTTCGGAAAACTCGATTACTTTTAACTTCTTTAACATTTTGAAATTTTCAACAATTTCGGGAATTTTCATAGTTTGGAGAACTTTGAGAATTCCAACTGTTTTCATAAATATGGAAATTTTTTCAATTTCGCGAACTGTGAAAATATCGAAGTCGTGAAAAGTTTTAAAAATTCGAAAAATTAATAATTTTTCAACAATTCGTGAAAGTATGGAAATTTCAAGAATTTCTAACATTTAGGGTAACTTGATGATTTGTGATGTTTTTCACATTTCAAGATTATTTACAATTTTAGAAGATTTTAATGTTTGCAGTATTTCGATGATTCTGGAAGTTATCGAAATTTTGAAAATGTCAAGAATTCCAAAATTTTTGTAAATTTCGTAAAAGTTTCGAGAATTCTGAAAATGTACAATATTTTCATAATTCTTGCAATTACGAGAATTTCTCGAATTGTTCACATTTCGCACCACTTGATAATGTGGAACATGTTGAGATTTTCAATCATTTGAAGAATTTCGAAGTTTTCACTATTTCGATTTTCGGAATTCCGAATATTCGAAAAATTTCAGAGACTTACAAAAATTTTCAGAATTTTGAGGATAACGGCAGACGACATCAAAGAACGAATCATCAAGTTTTCGGGAAACTTAATGATTTTTTATTTTTTAGCATTTTGAGATTTTGAACAATTTCGGAATTTTCAGAGTTTGGAGGACTTTGAGAATTTTAAAAGTATTCAGAAGTTTGGAATATTTTTTAATTTTGTTAACTGTGAATATATCGAAGTTGTTAAAAAGTTTTGGAAATTCGAAAAATTGATAATTTTTCAACGATCCGTGAAAGTACGGAAATTTTAAGAATTCCCAACATTCAGGGAAACTTGATGATTTGTCATGTTCTCAACATTCCAAGATTATTCACAATTTCGGAAGATTTCAAAGTTTGGAGTATTTCGACGATTCTGGAAGTTATCGGAATTCCGAAAATTCCAAGAATTTCGAAATTTTCGTAAATTTTGTGAAAGATTCAAAAAATCTGGAAATGTACAATATTTTTATAATTCTTGAAATTACTAGCATTTTCCGAATTCTTCACAATCCGAAGCACTCGATAATGTGGAACATGTTTATCAAGTTTTCGGAATACTTAATTATTTTCAATTTTTTTTAACGTTTCAAGATTTTCAACGATTTCGGAAATTTCATAGTTTGAAAGAGTTTGAGAATTTTAAGAGTTTTTAGAAATATGGAAATTTTTTCAATATTGCGAACTGTTAAAATATTGAAGTCGTAAAAAAGTTTTAAAAATTTAAAAAATTTATAATTTTCTAACGATTGTTGAAATTACGAAAAATTTACGAATTCTTAACATTTCGAGAAACTCAATAATTTAGAATATTTTTATCGAGAATATCTATCGGAATATTCTATCGAGATTTTCAATAATTCAAAGAAAATTCAAAAATTTAGTATTTTAAGAGTTTACGAGACTATCGGAATTATGAAAACTTCAAGAATTTCGGAAATTTCGTGAATATAAGAGATTTGTAAAAGTTTTAAGTATTCTGGAAATTTAAAATGTTTTCATTATTCTTGAAACTATTCAAATTTTACGGACTCTCAATATTTTCAAGAACTTAATAATTAAGGATATTTCTAAGATTTGAAGATTTCCAACAATTGTCATAATCTTTAAGAATTCAAGTATTTTCACAGATTTGAAAACTATCGGAATTACGGAAACTTTAAGAATTCCAAAAATTCCGTAAATATGAGAGATTTGTAAACGTTTTAAGAATTCTAGAAATTCATAATATTTCCATTATTATTGAAATTACGAAAATTACACGAATTTTCCATATTTCGAAAAAGTTTATAATTCAAAACGTGTCAAGATAAGGAGTGTCTGTCAATAATTTGAAGAATTTCGGAGTTCGCAGTATTTTGACAATATTCATAATTCCAAAAATTCAAGGAATTACCAGAGACTTATAAAAGTTTTTGAAATCTTGATAATAAAGGCAGTTTAAAAGATTCTTAAAATGACAAACATTTCACGGATTCTTAACATTTCGGAAAACTTAATAATTTGGGATATTTCTAACATTTCAAGGTTTTTTAACAATTTTCAGAATATTCAAAAATTCAAGTATTCCAAAAGTTCCGGAAACTATTTGAATTATGAAAACTTCGAGAATTTTGAAACTTCCCTAATTGTGAGAGATTTGGAAAAGTTTTAAGAATTCTGGGAATATACAACATTCATATTATCCTCGAAAGTACGAAAATTCCACGAGTTTTTCACATATCGAAAAACTTGAGAGTTTGGAAATTTCCAGATTTGAAGTTTCTGTCAATAATTTGGAGAATTTCGAAGTTAAGAGTATTTTAACAATATCCAGAATTCCGGAAATTTAAGAAATTTCAGAGATCCACGGAAGATTCTGAAATCTTGAGAATTAAGGCACTTTTCGGAATTCTGGAAATTTTTAAAAATTTTTTAATTGCGACAGTATAGAAACCTTCGCCTAGTCGGAACATTCCTAACATATTTGAAGATTTTCAACTATATTCATAAATAATGAAATTCAGAAGAGTTGAAAAATTTTTGACATGTCCAAATTTTTTACAGTTTTCATGACTGTTAAAAATTCGGAAATTTTATATATTTTCAAACCTTTAAGAAAATCAATAATCTGAAAGTGTAATTTCGAGTCAATCGACGCAAATTTCGAAAAAAGTTATACGTCGTAAGGTTTACAATGTGGCAGAATGGAAAAAAATTTTTAATCATTTATTTTGCTCTATACCGAAGCTCCTTATGCAACTCCGAGCCATTCGGATGAAATTTTCGGAAAAGTTATCGATCAAAAGACTTCCATACTTGCGAACTAACAGAAACTTAGTCATCATCAATTTTGAGTTGGACTGGAGCTGCGAAGGTTGTGGGAGAGAGCGGCCAGTCGGATAGCTTGCCGTCTTTCTGCTTGACCCTGAAACGGTGATATTTTTACCGTTGAAAAGATTCTTTTTTTTATCAAAAACGAGCTCACAGTTTGATCTCGTCATATTTCTAATTAATCAATATTGTGAGCTTTGTATTTAGGAATTAAATTCCGATAAAATTTGAGTTTATGATTAGGGGTATAAGTCCATCTATGAGTCCTCATCTGGTCGTCTGAAACGAGGTTAGTGAAATTCTTTTATTGTTTTGTATTTTCGTGTTTGAACGCAGCTAAGGTGCGATTTCGGGAAGACTCGCCCGGTTATTACGCTAGTTTTAAGATTTATGATGGATGGGTTCTGAGTATGAAGTTTGATGAGCGATTGATCGTTGGATCATTGATAGAATTTTAAGAAGATTTTGGAGGTATGATTTTGATTAGAGTTAAGGATTTATGTACTGTTTTAGTCTTATCATGGGAAGTTACTTTGTAAGGGAATTCTATTTGTGAAATCTCGAGAAGGAGTAAAATATTGTTTTGTTTGGAAAGTTCTTGAATTTCAGACGTATGGAAAATTATAATTGGTGGAAAGTCTGGTATGGTCCGATTCCGCGAGTCCGAAATTGAACATCTCGTTTTCCGTATTACGATCAATGAATTCCGTTCCCGACGCATCCTTGAACATCTTGGGCGACGATTCCCCGAAGAAGCTATCCCGTATGAAATTTTTGGGCAAGGAAGCTCCATGGTAGCCGGGGGTGGACGCCCCGGTGAAAGGACACAGGACTATAAGTCGTCTCCATAGGTGGCCTCTCTTTGCGC
>JAPYZK010008131.1:0-13405 GCA_030522785.1 Platygaster equestris
CAAATATTCAGTCATTGTTCCGAAAATCCCCAAAAATCCGAGTGTTTCAAAAATATTTTCATATCGCTCAATCAATCGTCGATCAAAATTCCCATACATCCCTTCCTCTTCTGAACATCTTACAGCAATTTGTATTCATTTTCAGTCGAGTAACAACTTTTCCCTTCAAAATCCATAAAAACCCCATAAAACTCGATTTCGCACACTTCTATGTCCCCAATTACTTTCTTCAAAGCATGAAATCGCGCCTCCAATACACAGCCATCATTTCCGACTCTAATTTCGAGAACTCCGATCCCTTTGTCAATCCACTAAAAATCCCCCTCCCCCCCCCCCCCATTCGCCCCTAAAGAACACTCAAACAATGCTCCATGAAAAAAGATCGTATTACCTCCAATTCGATCGGACTTTCGCAGGCACAAAACTTCTCCATCGAAAATCACGAATGACCCTTCAAGTTTCAAAGGGCGCAAAGCTCGATTCGTACAGAAAATTTCAATTAATCAAACTTTACATCAAGATTGGCGAAAACAGAGGAGGTATCGTTAATAAACGATCGATGGGAATGAAAGTTTGTTACTCGGGAACGGCCCGGGCGTTGAATGAACCGGAAACCTTCCTTAAAAGGCAATAATCAAGTTTTAATTGCTTTCATAGAATTCTTGTTCTAATGAAAACGCTAAGTACTTTTGGATAGAGTTTTCCGCGCGTTATCTTGTTCCATGCTGATTTACGAGCCCTCTTGACTTCTGAATATTGTTATCCACCCCTTCTTTACTTTTCAAAGTTAACTCAAGGATCTATTGTTTTTCTTTGTTATTTTTACGTTGTTACTCATATCTTGGATGATTCAAGTTCTTATCATACTGTGGAACCGGAAATTTTTCGAAAGACAACAGAATAGGACGTATCGATAGTATATGACGTGATACGAAAGCTTTTTATACGAAACGAGCTCATTTCATATAGTATAAAAAACAGTTACCTTCCCCCCCGCCACGTTGGTGATTTTTTTTATTATTTCCAATGATTTTTCATCGATTCACATAAATCATTATCGAGTCCCATAACTTTCCATTGATGACCATTGATTCCCATCACCTTTCATCGATTTCCATGGATATTTCTATCGATTTCCATTGAGTCTCATAAGATCTTATTCATTTCTATCGATTTCCACCAATTCTTCAAAACGATGAAAATTCATTTTAATTGGCAGGACTTGATAATACGAGATAGAAATTGATGAAAATCAATGGGAAGTTACACGAATCGATAGAAATAGATAGGAATCGATTGCAACCGGTAGAAATCGATTGGAATCAGCTGAATCAAATGGAAATTGATAGAAATCAATAGAAGTCAATGAAAGTTGGCTCAAACCGATAGGAATCGATAGAAATAAATAAAAATGACGTCAAATTCACTAACTCTCAAATCCAGTGCGATCAATTTTCATCACGCGTACTAAATCATTCTAAATACACTAAGAGACACGAAAAACTCGAATTTCAGCGATTTTAAGAGTCGAATCTGAATCTGTATAATCTTAGAGAAATTCTGAAGAAAGTCTTCAGGACTCAATGAAGCAGCAATACTCTAAGAGACTTCCAAACCCGATAAACAATCTCTTCTCTCTCCCAATTTCTCGTGAAATTCCTTAACGAACAACGTAACGACTTTTAATAATCCCCTGTAACAGCGCAACATTAATTCTCGAAAATCCTTCTTCCACGGGGATAATTCGATATTGTTTCTCGAACGTCCGTGGACAAAGCCCGAACAAACTTGCGGGGTTTAGCAGCTAAGTACGCTTTTAATCGATTATAAACATCGTAAGGCAATTAATTGCAAATGCCTCGTTAGGTCGGGTTGGGCGGGACACAGTCGAATCGCGTGTTACAAAGGCACGACGTTCGTTAGCACGAAGTCATCGGGGACGCTCGTCCCGTGTTTGTCGAACAAGTGTCATTGCACATGGCGCATGTGTTGTGCTTACGACCGACATCCGGTCGATGCCACGGAGTTGGGCAGGTTTTCAGGGGGGATGTGCGAATAATTGGTTAATGAGCAGTTCGGTTCCAGATAACGTGATGATTCGGGGTGTATTTGTCACCATGATGAATTGTGACGCCATAATAAAAAATACTTGTAAGGCAGGGGTGGGTCCAGAAAAATATTTTAACGGGTGCTTTCAGAAGCTTTATGTACATTGTATTGATATTTTTTATACTTATTTGATGGGTAATAAGCATTTACAAGCTGAATTGGATTTCTTTTTTGGGTTTTTCGACAAGTTGTTAATGAACACTACTGAGTTAAATAGAATTAATTCTGGATTAAGTAGAGTTAATGTTAAAAAATTGTTAAGTATGAATTATTTGATTGAGATGCAAACATCAATCTCGAATTTTCGAATTTAAACATTAATCTTGAAACTTTTAACTTGAACATCAAACTTGGAATTTGAAATTTTAACATTGAACTTGAAACTCGAAATGTCCACTTGAAGCTCGGAACTTCGAATTGTAACGTCGGATTGACACACAAATTTGGGACTTGAATTTTGAATTTGGCACTTTGAACTTTGAATTACAACGTTGAACTTCAAAAAGATGAACCTCAATCATCTTATTTCAATGTTAAACTTTGAACTTTGAATTGAAAGTCCAAACTTTTACTTTCGGCTTTATATTTTCATTCTCATAACAACAGATCTCTGATGTAAACGTTAAACTTCAGATTTCAACTTCAAACTTTGAGTGTCAGCATCGAACTTTATATTATAACTTAATCTTCGGACTTCCAATTTCGAAATAAAACTCTAATTCTGAATAGGAATTTTGAACCTTAAACTACGAACTTCACATTTTAACTTAGTACTTCAAACTCTGAATTGAAACTGTTTATTCCGGAAATAAATCTCCAACCTAAAATTTAGATTTTGAACTCAAATCTTCGAGCTATACTCTGAACTTAGAATTAGAACTTCAAACATCAAACTTCGACTTTAAATTACAAACTTTAATTTTGAACTCCAGGTTTTCAATTTGGAATCTAAATTTCTTATCCGAACTCTGAACTTTGAGTATTAACTTCTTGTTTGAACTTGAGCTTCGAAATATGAATGTCAAATACATCAAAATTTGAACCTTGACCTACAAACTGCGCATCCGAAGTCGACAATCCGAACTTTCAATTTGAACCGTAAACTTTTAATATGAAATACAAACATCAAATTTAAACTTCAAATTTCATAATTCAAACACTAACTTTAAACTTTGATTAGGAAATACCATTCAAAACTCGAAATTTCCACTTAGAACTTCAAACTTAAAATTTTTACCTTGGACTATCAATTCAAATGCAAACATCGAATTGAAACTTCAAACTACTAACCTCGAATTCAAACCTTCAACTCCGAACTCTCAATCTGAAACGTCAACTCAGAATTGTGAACCTCGAACATCAAATTAGAACTTCAAACATTGAACTTTTACTTCAAACTCCGAACTTATAGTCTGAAATTCAGGTTTCTGATTTAAACTTCAAATTTAAAATTCGAACATGAATTTCTGAATATGAATCGTAACATTCCAACTCGAACTTCGGAAAATGGATGTCAAATTTGGACCTTAACCTACAAACCTCGCATTCGAACTCGTCACTCTGAACTTCCAACTTTAACTGTAAACTTCGAATCTGAACTTCAAATATCGAATTGAAACGTTAAATTCCATATTCAATATCCATACATTGAACTTTAAGTTCTAAATACTATTCGGAACTCGAAATCTCCACTTTAAACTTTGAACTTTGGATTTCAACTTTGGAAGAAAACATTTAACTTAAACCTCAAACTTCTAACTTTAAATTGAAACCTTTAATTCCGAACTCTCAATCTGGAATGTCAACTCAGAATTATGAACCTCGAACATCAAATTAGAACTTCAAACATCGACCATTGATTTCAAACTTCGAACTTATATTCTGAACTCCAGGTTTCTGATTGTAGCTTCAAATTCGAAAGTCGAACATGAATTTCTAAGTATAAGTCTCAATATTTCAACTCGGACTTTGGAATATGGACGTCAAATTTGGACCTCAACCTACAAACCTAACATTCGAACTCGACACTCCAAACTTCCAATTTTAACTGTAAACATCGAATCTGAACTTTAAATGTCGAATTGAAACGTTGAATTTCATATTTAAAATCCGAACCTTGAACTTCAGGTTCTAAATATTATTCGAAATTCCAAATTACCACTTCAAACTGCAAACTATAAATTTTAACTTTCGACTGCCAACTTCAAATTGCAACATGAAAATCAAAATCTAAACTCCTAACTTTAAATTCAAACCTTTAACTCCAAACTTTCAATCTGAAATGTTAACTTAGAATTGTGAACCTAAAATTTCAAATCCGAACTTTGTACTACAAATTTTGAACTTCGCTCTCAAAGTTTCTACTACTATGCCGAAATACAACTTCCCAATGTCATTAAAACTTCAGAATGATATTGTGAACTTTGAACTTCAAGGGGGGTTCGAACCCACCAAACCCCCTCACTAAATCCACCACTGTTGTCAGGTTTTCATGAGGTTAATGGCATTCTCAAGATTCTGAGGTTTTGTGGGGTTACACAAAATAAGAAATATATCTTTAGGTTGAGAAACCGAAAAGCCACTAAGAAACGAAGTACTGTGAAGGTAAGCTACCCCTCAAAGGGTGATTAGTGGACAGTAATTAGCTGTGGCTTTTCCTGGTAATCATTTCCCCTTTTTCCTCTTTAATCCGACTCACTTCCGGAGTTTTTCATTGAACCGATGCAGTATCGCCGCGATATTGGATATGGTCGACATTCTTCCTCTACCGAGAGGCAATCTTTCTCCATCGAGTGCTCTACAGGAGCTATTTGCCCGAAAAAATGGCTACAGTATCCTCGTCTAATCTCGTTATTTGTGTGGATTCCTTTGAGTATCGATCGAACGCCGCAGCCACGTTTGTCGGCGTGTTTAATCGATAGTCGCAATCCCTCTAAGCCGTGTGATTGATACAGACGGAGGATTGAAATTGGGAACTAGTTAGAGATAAATTGTCGCGTTTTTAAGCGTGAGATCGTGATGTGATAAAGGATTGATGATTTTTTTTAAGGGTATATTTGCGTTAAAGAGAACTTCGGGGTATTTTGGAAGTAACTTAAAATTAGCTGCATCGAAGTATTTGGAACAAAATTCGAAAAATATAGCACGGCGCAAAAAAGTATGTTTCGAAAAAAAGGAAATCATTTCTGATCTTCACGAGTATCAGAGTTTTAGAGAAATTTGATAATTTTTTACGTTCTTGACTATTTTGGGGATTTTTGGAATTTAGAGGATTTCGAGAAATTTGGAAGTTTGTGGAAGTTCGAAAACTTGCAGAATTTACAAAATTTCGGAAATTTCGAGGTTTCGAAAAAGTTTCATAAATTCTGGAAATTCACAATACTTTCATTATTCTTTCAATAACGAAAATTGAATGGATTTGTTACATACCGAAAAACTTGATGGTTTGAAATATTCTTAACTTTTCAAGATTCGTAACAATTAAGAGAATTTTTGAAGGTTACAATATTTTGAGAATTTTATAAGTGATTGGAATTTCAAATATTCCAAGAATTTTGGCATTTTCGTGAATTTCAGAAATTTGTGAGTTCAAAAAATTCTGCAAATATACAATATTTTTATAATCCTGGAAAGTTCGAAAATCTGATGCATTTTTGTAAATTAAGGAAACTTGATGATTTAGATCATCTTTAACATTCCAAGAATTTTAACGATTTCGCGAATTTACGAAGTTTGAAGTATTTTGAAGATTTTTGAAGTTATTCGAATTTTTAAAATGACCAGAATTTCGAAATTCCCGCGAATTTCAGAGATTCGTAAGTTTCATGAATTCTAAAAATCTAAAATATGTTTATAATTCTTGAAAGTTAGGAAATTCCAGGAATTTCTCAAAATTTGCGGAACCCGATAATTTTTAACATTTTCCATATCCCAAGTTTTTTAACTATTCGCGAATTTCCAAAGTTTGGCGTATTCTGAGAATTTCCGAAGTCTAGAGAATTTCGACGATTTTGAAAATGTAAAAAATTTCAGAAATGTCAGAGATTTCAAAAAGTCTTGAAAATTCACAATATTTCCATAATTCTCAAAAGTCCGAAAATTTTAGGAATTCCTGAAACTTTAACAAACTTTATAATGTTGAACATTCCCAACATTCCAAGATTTTTGACAATTGCGCGAATTTCCAAAGTTTGACTTATTTTGATAATTCCAAAAGTCTACAGAATTTTGACAAATTTCAGAATTTCAAAAATTTTAGCAATTTCAGGCATCACAAAAAGTTCCTAAAATTCGGAGAGCCCAAAACATTTTCATAATCCTGTAATAAAACTGTACTTTTTGAACTTTTTGAAAAAGTTACGAGTGAGAATCATCTTCCCCCCCCCCCCCCCCCACCCCCCGGCCGAACGTAATTGCTACATTTGTTTCTTCTGTTTTTCGTCAATCTTTTCTCGTGTCAAAATACTTTTTAAAATCCAATAAATCTTTTGACGATCTTATTTAACATGTTCGAGATGATGCAGATACTTTTTAGTATATTTTACACAATCCTGTGCTGAATTCATAACAGAAATAGAATTTTTGAACCGAAAAACTTCGACTGGTTGTTTTTACCCATAAAAATTGCTCCAGAATGGATTGTATTATTAAAGTTGTGATAATTCCAAAAAAATATTCAATTACGAGTATCATTTAGGTTTTTATGTATTTTTGACTCATTAATTGATTTCGACTGAAAACTTTCCATTTTTCTACGATTTATGATAAGATGTTCGAATTATATTGTTGATCAAAAAGTTATTCGAATAGTTTATCATAATTCATAATTACGATGAACTTCATATTTCCATTTCTATCGAAAAAAAGTTATCTTTATCGAAAAAAAGTTCCATTCGTGCAAAATGTGAAGTGATTATCATGTATGAATGTAAAACAACGTGAAATCATAAGAAATCGTTGCAAAAAGGAGAAAACTAATGATAATTAGTGGAAAATCATTAACAAATAATGAAATTATAAAAATCTGATGATAAATACAATCAATAACAATCGATTGGGATCGATTGGAATCAATAGAAGTGTTTCTGAGGCCGAAAAATTCTCCCTTATTCTGTCGTTTTAACTACAATTGATTCGTACCAAAAAAAAGGTGAAGATTAACGTTGGAAGTTCCGAAGTTGATAATTCGAGCTGAACAAGTTCCTCGTTTTTCTATCGCTCCAAAGGTTCCCTTCCCTTCTACAGGCATTTCCGCTGCAAGCGAGTTCCTGACTCGTGCCTGCACACTTGGCTGCTTATGATAATAGCTCGGATAACGCCCGTGTTCTCGCAGGGGAGCCCAAATCCGCGGACGAATCTTTAGCGCGAGCCTGAACAGACGGTTTTTTTTTTCTTCGAGAGCGAAGAATGTATGAAGAACGTTGCGCGGATAAAATTAGGTTCGGAGTTTGCACAGTTTTCCGAAGCGAAATTGTTTTTTTTTTTTTATCGTTCAGAGGTGTCTAAGTACTTGAATTATGGAATTTAGAATTGTGCAATATTCGAAGTAACAGATCTAAAAACGGTCGAATTTTTATTCTTTCGTAAATTTAGAAACATAACTGGAAAATGCGAGTTCTGGACACTCATAATTGAGATAATAATTATTATTCCACTAGTTGAAAAAAATAATATCAAGCACGAAATCTGACAGAAAAAAGCACAATATGACTCCAATTGCTCGATCTGCTGTATTTTTCTATAAATATAGACATCTTTAAAATTCAGTGATCTGCGAACATTGAAATTGAGGACCGATTTTTTCACGATCTAGTAATACTTGACTTTTGATATGATCCAGAGACACTGATTCGACGTCTTATAAATTATAAAAATACGCGAAATATTTACTTGAGGTTGCTCAACTCACAAAATAGACTCTTACGTTTATGATGGTTTTTTATTGTCTTCACAATTATCCGAAACTTTCATAAGATTCATAAAATTCGGAGATTTTCGAAACTTTGTGGAACTTTGATGAGTTCGAAAATTCCGGAAATGATAACAATTTTGAAAAAATTTTGACACTTTGAAAATTTCGAAGTTTTTGAAGGATTCCAGTTCTTTTTGAATTTTCAAAATTTCAAGAATCACGAGAGTACTAATGATTTTTTGATTTTTGTGAATTTTGAAAATTTATTGAAATTCTGCTAATTTTTATTTTTTCCCTTATTTTCCGAAAATTTTGAAGAACTTCAAAATATTAGAAATTGCGGATAACCTGCGAGAATTTTTGGATTGTTTGACATTCAAACTTTTTCTGAATTTCGTGGCTTTTAAACCGATCAAATTGCAAAAAATTCAAAAATTTCCGATAATCTCAGAATTTTTGAATTTCTCAAAATGTTGAAAAATTGAGGATATATAAAATTCTTGATATATTCAAAGAAATCAGTGCTTTCAAAATTTCGATAGGAAATTTCCTCATTTCAAAATTAACGAAGTTACAAACATTTTCAGAAATTTCGGAAATTTTTCAAAACTTCGAAAATAATCAATATTCGAAAAGATTGAAATTTCCGCAAATTTAAAGAATTCCTAAAGTATTAAGTACTCTCGAGATTCAACTTTTTTTTTCAATTTTCGAAATGATGATTTCGAAATGATGAAAATTTTGGAATTCTATCGAATCGTGAGAATTACAAAATTTCTGTTATTTTGGGATCCTTGTTGATTTTGAGAACTCCGAAAATTCAGAAAAATTCGAAAAGACTGTAAACTGCGGAAATTTTGAAAATTTTAAGTAGGTCTAAGTAATACAAACTTTGAAATCCCCAAGATTTATAAAAATGTTCGAAATTTTGGAAAAGTTCAGAAGTCCAAATTTCTCCAAACTCTCGAGAATTTCGGAAGGTCTCAAAAATTCAGATATTCCAGAAAATTTTAAAATTCAAAAAAACTTTCAAAATGCTCGCAATTCTGACGATTGTTGAAAAGAATAAAAATTTGTCCATTCGATTGTTGAAAAGAATAAAAATTTGTCCATTCCAAAACACCTCTAAATATGTCAACATTCGAAAAAAATGTGAATTTCCAAATTCCTGAAGTTTCAGCATTCATCAGAATTTCAATTGTAAATGATTAATATTTTGTAATTACCTCGTAGGATTTAAATTCGAAAACTCAAAACATTCTGAATGGCTGTAAAAATCATTTCTATGTTTTAAAGTAATCAAATAACAATCATAATTCAATTTGTCGCTCATATTCCCAACTCGCTCATCGTTTCAATGTCCTAGGACCTAAACTAAGCCTTAATCGTAATAATGTTCGAAAGTTCGCGACCCAATCGCGTGCATCCCTGAAACTCGAAATATAATTACGGAGGCAAGCAAAGCAATGGAGATGGCTGGCCACTTAATGGCAATTGTTCAATGTTTCGTGAGCAGCGGGCGATTGAGACATAACTCAGAAGAAAGCAGCCATCCGTGAATCCCCTTAGTTACGCTCGAGCAGTTTTCACCGCGATTAATTTAGTCTCGCAACTACATACTCGCGGGTGAAACCTTAAGTGACACGGAATCCGTGCGTGTGCGGCACGCGCTGGCGTTTTGCAAGATTTGCACGCCCTGGTGTGTACTTCGCCTCGGAAGTGACTCGGTAACGTGAGACTCTCGCCTTCGATCTTATGGCTTAAGAAATCAGAAGCCTTGGAACATCACTTGACCTGTTAGTCTTCGGGGGTTTGAGGTTAAGTGAGAACGTGTGCAAATGGGGCATTTTTTGATTGAGTCTCGAGAATTTTTTATGACTGCAGCCAATATATTGTTAGATGTTCGAGATATTTCACGAGAGTGGACAAATCTGCAGATTAACTAGTTACTGTTAATTCTTTATGGAAATTCTACGCAATCTTCGAGTGTTTTGGAATCGTGTAATTAATGATCGGAAATTTGCAGTTTTTGAGTGTTTCGAGGTGTTTTTTTGAAACATATTTTGTGACCTTGTTATAATATTTTTGGGATTTTAGAAAGTTTGGGGAGTTTCTGATCTTTTTTGTAAAGTTTACAATTCGTGAGGATTTGAGCAATTTTTTTGTTTCGTTGAAAATTTGGGAATTTTTGAATTTCGACGGTTTGATCTCATTCATGTATTATTCGATTTTTGGATGTTATGTATATATGTATATAGATCATTCGTATAGATATTTGACATACTTCGATTTTTTGAATTCGAACTCTACGAAATTATGACAGAATATCCATTATTGATGAATTTTCAAAAAATGATGAAATTCTCGTTATTTTGGGATTTACCAAATTTTTCAATTTTGACATATTTACAGGTGCTCTTAATTAAAGAATTTCCATTATTCTTTGAAATCGTTGAAATTGTTTTAATTCTAAGAGTTTTCAGAAGTTTCAAAATATTCGCGAGTATCTTAATTTTTGGGATCTTCCCAAATTCTCGTAATTTCAGACTTATTAACACTCTCAGGATTTTCCATATTTTCATGAATCTTGGACGTTTCGAAATTTTGAATATGTACTTCGAGTTGATCGAAATCTTCAAATTTTTCGGAATTTTCAATATTTTATAATTCCTTAAAAATTCCGGAGTTTTCACAAGTAACAAAATTGTAAGAATTGACAGAATTTTGAAAATTCTCAACATTTTTACCAATTCCGTTTATTTCCGGAATTTTCAAAATTCTCAATACTTCCGTAATTCTTGAAATTTTTTATAATCTCGAAGTAACTCATGTCTTTGAAGTACTACATATTTCCAAATTCTGAAAATTTTCGAAAATTTCGATATTCTTCGGATATTTATTTTCCTCCTAAGTTTGAGAAAATTTGAGAAATTCTACAAAATTTCAAAAATTTCGCCAATTTTGCGGAGAGAAAATGTCTGAGTACTCAAAGTTTTTAAAATTCTTATGTTTTTGAATAGTTCAGGGATTGTTATATGTAACTTCGGAATTTTCGAAAAATTTCGAGATTCGCGGGAATTCCGAAAATTTTCGAACGTTTGCTCGGTTTACAATTCAGGAAATTCAGAAAACATTCAGGATTTTTAAGGATTCGTCAACTTTTGCAAGTTTCCCGTAATTTTGATATTTTCAAGCTCTTTCAAATTTTCGAAGTTCTCAAAATTCACAAAATTTCCAAACTTTGTAATATTTTCGTTCTTCTTGATATTTAAACAATTTAAAAACAACTCAAATCCTCAGAGTATTGAATATTTTCGAAATAATTGAAATTTTCGAAAATTTTGATTTAATTTAAATTATTATTACCTTTGTAGTTTTAGAAAATTCCAAAATATCTGAGAATGTTTGAAATTTTGTTGATTCCGAGTTGAGCAAACTTCTTTGTAATTGAATATTCCAGGAATTTTTATAACTTCGAAACATTCAAAATTTTGGAGAAATTAAAAAATATCAACATTTCCGAAAATGTCAAGAATTTTAAAACGTTTGATCCGCTTACAATTCAGAAAATTCAAAAAACTTCAGAGTTTTTGAGGATTCGAAAATTTCGCGAGTATTTCAAAATTTCTAATTTTCTCGAGTCTTTTAAAAATTTTCGTAATTCTCCAAATTCACGAAATTTCAAAAATGAACATAATCGTCAGAATTTAAATAAATTTTCGAAATACACGAAAATTCCAAAGTTCTCAATTCTATCGTAATTCTTTTGATTCCAATCATCTTAAAAAAAACTGGAATCTTCACAATACTATCCAATGTTTTGAATTTTCGGAATTTTTCAACAATTTCAGTATTCTTGAATTTTTATTATCTTCAAAATCTTCAAAAGCATCAAACTTTAACGAATTTTATAAACCTCCTTATCTCATGGAATTTTCAGATAATTTCGATTCGAAGACTATAACGAATTAATATACATAAGAATTTTTGTTGTGAGTCGAAGAACCTTTCGTAAATTTTTGCGAATTTTTATAATTGATAAGAGTTTAAATAAATATCTCTAAATCACATCAGAAAATCAGTAACTGTAGATCGTACGAAAAAATCAGTTACGAATTTCCATTTTTGCGAAACTCCAAATATCAAAAATTTCTCGAATAAAGACTTTCATGTGTAGATTCTTATATTTCCTGACTTAGAATCCCTTAGAATTCGCGAAATTTGGAAATTTCGGTTTCAAATATCTTGATGACCAATATCACTTAATTAGCAATCAAAAATTGTACATCCCGATCACACAGTTTCTCATATTCTTCTCAATTATAATAAATTAATTTCTGAATTAACTACCATCTGAAACACACATATAACTAATTGCTGCAAAATTTCCCACCAAATCCCCAAAAAATATTCTCATATAAATGTGTAACAGTCGTTAGACCTTTCAAAAATATGAATTCCTCTAAATTAAGAATGAAAAAGATACTCTTACCTTCGGATACATCATTCCAAAAACGTTGAAAGATTCACGCAGGTAGAAAAAAAAAATCAGAAAACTCAAAGGCCTACATGAATAAAATTAATAAATGTACATTCCTACATTCCAATCTTCGTTCCCAAAACCCTCACCCCAAAACATTTTCTCTTCACGCCTCTACAAAGAACTCCAAAAAATTGCCTCAAGCCCATCATCACTCCCCAAGAATCCAGCAATCAAAACGAAACCCATCTTCAAAAAGCATCCCTACACCCCCACAAAGGCGATATAATTTTAATGATCACGTTTTCCTCAATCGTGGCGTGAAAAAAGTCCTAAAAAAAGCTCGTTCTCGTGTAACTGCCGGCATTATTCCATTGTCAAATTTACGGACTTCTGGTTTTCGGTACTGTTCGGGGGTGGTCGAATTAGAGGGAACGAGAAAAAGGAAGCAGATAGACCAAAGGACGTTCATTTCTATCCCCGGCACACGCGATTATCTCCGGCGGAAACGGAAGTGCACTCCGCTGCTCACCCACCTGGTCTTTCGTCTCCCGCACACGTAGGCGCGCGAATAAATGTGCGCGAATACAGGTTCGAACGTGTACATACGACTGGGGAGGGATAGATAAGTCCTCCACGTCTTGCCGCGGACGCTCGTCCGCCTAAAAGTGCCATGACCGTGACTGTTGCCGGCATTTTTGCACATTTTTGCACGCGATGCGTGAATATTTCCGGGCTGGGTGCACACCTGTCAATCAGGTCGGAAGGGGGGTGGTTGGGGGTTGGGGGAGGGTTTATGGGGATTTATAAGGTTTTTGGTGGTTTATTGCGAGATTTGGAGTTTAGTTGGATTGCAATTTTTTTGAGTTGATTCTTACCATGGATGAGGTCAGAATAATGCAAGT